>PVLD010012370.1:0-34093 GCA_004027595.1 Dinomys branickii | reverse complement strand
ATTACCTTCATCTTTGTTACTACCCCTCAAACTTTTAGAAAAAGAAGAATAAATAAAATCCAAAGGCCAACGAAGGGAGGAAATTATAAAGCTTAGGGCAGAAAGTAATGAAATTCAGATAAAGGAAACTCTACATAAAATAAGTGAATCAAAGAGTTGGTTCTTTGAAAGAATAAATAAAATTGATAAACCCCTAGCCAACCTTATCAAAGAAAGAAAGGAAAGAACTCAAATTCATGCAATAAGGAATGAAAAGAATGAAATCACTACAGATCCTACAGAATATCAAAAGATCATTAATACCTACTTTGAGAATCTTTACTCCAGTAGGATAGAAAACTCAGAAGAAATGGACAGATTCCTAGAAATGTATGAATTACCAAAGTTGAACCAGGAAGATATAAAAATCTTGAACAACCCAATTATCAATTAATGAGATTGAAAATATCATTAAAAACTTACCGACAAAGAAAACCCCAGGCTCTGATGGATTCACAGCACAATTTTATAAAACATTCAGTGAAGATTTAATGCCAACACTCCTCAAACTCTTCAGTGAAATTGAAAAGGAAGCAATTCTCCCTAATTCATTTCTGGAGGCAAGTATTACACTGATACCAAAACCAGAGAAGGACCCAACCAAGAAATAGAACTATAGAACAATCTCCCTAATGAACATAGATGTGAAGATACTCAATAAAATAATAGCAAATAGAATGCAGCAAATCATAAGGAAAATTATGCACCTTGACCAGGTTAGATTTAGTCCAAGAATGCAGGGATGGTTCAGTATTTGCAAATCAATTAATGTAATACACCATATCAATAGAGCCAAAGACAAAAACCACATGATCATATCAATAGATGCAGAAAAAGCTTTCAATAAAGTCCAACATGCATTCATGTTAAAAACCCTAGAAAAATAGAAATAGATGGCCTCTACCTCAATCTGATGAAAGCCATCTATGACAAACCAACAGCCAACATCGTACTAAATGGACAAAAACTGAAAGCTTTTATATTAAAGTCAGGAACAAGACAAGGATGTCCACTGTCACCACTCCTGTTCAACATAGTTCTGGAAGCATTAGCCGAAGTAATTAGACAAGAGAGAGAAATAAAACGAATAAGGATAGGAAAGGAAAAAGTGAAACATCACTATTTGCAGATGACATGATACTTTACATGGAAGACCCCAAAAACTCCATAGGAAGACTCCTGGAATTAATTGTCAAATTCAGCAGAGTAGCTGGATACAAAGTCAACACCCCAAAATCAATAGTATTCCTATACACAAACAACAAACAGACTTAGAGAGAAATTAAGGAAACCATATATTTTTATAATAGCATCCAAGAAAATGAAATATGTAGGAGTCAATCTAACAAAAGAGGTAAAAGATCTATTCAATGAAAACTACAGTACTCTGAAAAAAGAGATCGAAGAGGATTTCAATAAATGGGAAAACATTCCCTGCTCATGGTTAGGAAGAACCAACATTGTGAAAATGGCCATACTACCAAAATTGTTGTACAGATTCAATGCAATTCCCATTAAACTACCATTAGCCTATCTCACAGATCTAGAGAAAATATTCCTTAAATTCATGTGGAACCAGAAGAGACCCAGAATAGCGAAAGCAATCCTGAGCAACAAGGACAAGTCAGGTGGAATCACAATCCCCGACTTGAAATTATACTACAAAACTACTGTAATAAAATCAACCTGGTACTGGCTAAAATCATACCTGAGGATCAATGGAACAGACTGGAAGATGCAGCCACAACCAAAAACCAGAATGTCTGAAGATCAACGGAACAGGTTAGAAGATGCAGACACAGCTACAAACACACTTAGCCACCTAATATTTGACAAAGGGGCCAATCAAGCTCACTGGGAGAAAGATAGCCTCTTTAATAAATGGTGCTTGAAAAATTGGCTTGCCTCTTGCCGAAGACTGAAAATAGACCCAAGTCTATCACCATGCACCAAACTCAAATAAAAATGGATCACAGATCTCAATATTAAAACAGAAACACTAAATTTATTGGAAGAGAAGGTAGGTAAAAATCTTGAAGACATAGGAGTAGGCAGAGAGTTCATGAACAAAAATCAAACTGCAGGGCAACACTTCAAAGAATCAATAACTGGGACCTCATCTTACTGAAAAGTTTTTGCACATCTAAGGAAATCACCTGCAAAGTAAAAAGAAAACCCACAAATTGGGAAAAAATCCTAGCTCACTGTCCCTCGGACAAAGGTCTTCTATCTAGAACATACAAAGAATTAAAAAGCATGAACCTGTCCAAATTCAAAGACCCAATCCACAAATGGGCATCTAAGGTAAATACACACTTCTCAGATAAAGAAATACAAATGGCAATATATGAGAAAATGTTCTACATCTTTATTCATTCGAAAAATGCAAATAAAAACAACATTGAGATTTCATCTCACTCCAGTAAGTTTGGCCAGCATCAAGAAATCATCCAATAACAAATGCTGGCGAGGCTGTGGAGAAATAGGAACTCTTCTGCACTGCTGGTGGGAATGCAGACTGGTGAAACCACTGTGGAGATCAGTTTGGAGATTTCTTAGCAAACTAGGTCTAGAGGTTCCATTCAACTGAGCTACTCCCCTTCTGCATATTTTCCCAGAAGATCTGAAAACATCATATCACCGTGATATATGTGCACCCATGTTTATAGCAGCACAATTTATAATAGCTAATTCATGGAAGCAACCCAAATGTCCATCCACAGAGGACTGGATAAAAAAACTGTGGCATTTTTACATAACGGAATATTACTCAGCTATAAAGAAAGGCAAACTTGAGGCTTTTATAGGCAAATGGTCACAATTAGAGACCATACTCATAAGTGAAATAAATCAGACGTGCATGTGCAAACAGTGTATTGTATCATTAGTGTAAGAACCTGAAAGTGGGAATATAAATTAGGAGGTATGAAAGGAAACTGCTCAAAAGTAAAGAACAACTGGGATGAGGAGAAGGAGAAAAGGAAGAAATGGATAGCTTCATATGTATGCATGTATGTATATGCAGGATGGCTAACATGGTTGCACTATTGTCTCATGTCACTTTATTGTAAGGAACAGTCAATGATTAGTTGTTTGACCAATCTTGTATCTCTATATACGTTATCATAAACATACACTTTGAAGTTATCAATATGTAATACAACAACCATTGTTAATTCCCTGTCACCTTATCTGTAATTCAGCTTTTGTATTGTTCTTGTGCTATTCTGCGTCTGTTTGCTAATGTTTTCGTTCTTTTACATTTAAAATAAAAAAAAATTAAAAGGACTGAAATTGTGCAAAGCACCTTGTCTGCCCACAGTGAAATTAGTTTGATACCAACAGGAAAAAGATAACTGGAAAGAAACTTAAAAATATATTTAGAAAATTCTAAATAATGCCCCTAATCCAAAATAGAAAGAAACTAGAAAATGTTTTGGTCAGAAAAAAGGAAAACAGGACATATCAAAATAAAGCAGTGCCTACAGAAAAGTGTACAGGATGACATGCTGATACACAGTAGGAATAGAAAGCTTCCACTTTAGGAAACCTGAAAAAGAGAGACACATAAACTGACATGAGCAGAGAAAGGAAATAAAGCCAAGAACAGCATTTAATGATACAGAGGACAGAAAAATAATTTTTAAAATTTACTGAATCTGAAAGCTGATTCTTCTGATTAGATTTTTATTGACATCATGAAATTGATAAATCTCTACCCAGACTAACCATGCAAATGAGAAAAATCATAAATTATTAATATCAACAATGAGAGAAAAGATATCACTATGGATCTTAACAACAATAATCAAAGGAAATATTAAATAAAATGTGCAAGCTCCATAAAGAATAATTTATAATAGCTTGCTCAAGAATTAAGAGATAACCAGCATATACAATATCTTTTAAAGAAACTGAATTTGTAGTTGAACATATTTCCACAAAAATAACTCCAGGCCCAGATGGCTTTACTTATAAATCTCACCTATTATTTCAGGGAGAAATAATACTAATTATACCTAACATTCAGAAAATAAAAATGAGAAACATACTACAATTCACTCATTAAGGCCTGTATTATCCTGACAACAAATCAAAGCCATAAGAAGCAAAGAAAAATTTAGTTTAGTTTGGTTGTTGTTGTTATTGTTGTTTTGGTACTGGGAGTCAAACTCAGGACCTTGTACTTGCCAGGCAAGCTCTTGTGCCACAGAGCTATATCCCCGGTGCAAAGAAAAATTTAAAAACTAACTCCTTGTTACGGTTAATACATTGTGTCAACTTGTGGAATCTAGAGGTTTAGCTGAGTGACTCAGGAGGAAGCTGGGGTGCTTACTTTGTAAACATCCTGAGCCTGTGGAAGAGGAGGGCATGGAGATTGTGTGAGAGGTTCATGCCCCCTGGGTGGGGGTAGCCTGTTTACAATGTAAGGGAAGAAAAGAGGCTGGTTGCAGCCAGTCCTCCCTTTTGGCTGGTTGCTTTTTGCTGTGCTCTGCTGTCTTGCCTCTGAAGCAGCCAAGTATGGACTAAAACCTCCACAAACTGTAAGCTAAATAAACCTTTCCTTCCTTCATTTTGGGTGTTGGGTATTTTGTCTCAGCAACAAGAGTAAAGTAACCAAGACACTCCTTTATGAATTTGGACATAAAAATACTTAAGAAAGTGTTATTAAATAAAATCTAATAATACATAAAATGATAAAGATCAAATGAAGTTTATTTCAAGAGTACAAGTTTGCTTTAACATTTAAAGCAAATGGTCTTTAACATTTAAAGCAAAAAGTCAGATACTATACCAACAAACTAAAACAGGAAAAGAAAATACAATCATTCCAATAAATACAAATAAAGTATTTAACAAAATCCAACATCCATCGATGGCAGGAGCTTTTGACATGCTATGGACAGAAGGAAGCATCCTTGATCTCATTAAGAACATCCATGAAAAGTCTGCTAACATCACAGCTAATAGTTTTCACTGAACGCTGCCCCATTAAGATGGGGAACAAAGGAAGGATATCTGTCTACTCTCACCAATTCTATTCAACACTATATAGAGAAACTCAACTGGTTCAATAAAACAAGAAAAAGAAATAGCATTAAGTTTGAAAGGAAGTAGCAAAATTATTCTTCATTTGTGGATGACAAGATTATGTTAGTGGAAAATCCTAAGGACCGTATAAAAAAGCTTTGAAAATAGGTGAGCACTGCAGAAGACTTAAATTTCTGTTTTTAAGACTTTTTATGAAGCTATTTTAGTCAGGACAGTGTGGCATTTCTGCAAATACAGACATATAGATGAATTAAATAGAACATAGAATCCAGAAATAGATCCATACATATTTGCCTGTTAATTGTTAACAATAGTGTGAGGGCTTCAAAAGGAAGGTATACATACAAGAAAAAAATACACACTGCTCAATCCTTGCAACACACACAAAAGTTAACAGGAAATGGATGTATATGAATGTTCATTGCAATTTTTAATAGTCCCAAACTGGAAATATTATAAATTTCTATCAGATAAATAAACAAAATGGTATAGTCGTGCAATAGAATACTACTCAGCAATAAAAAGGAATAAACTTTTGATATGCATGCAAAAACAACCTGGATGAATCTTGAAATCATTGAGTGAAAAAGTCAGACCAAAAACAAATGAGTATATACCATATACCACATTTATATAAAATTTTATATGTAATTTATGGGGACAGAGAGCGTGTCAACTGTCTGTTAAAAGGAGGGATAGATTTCAGGATATACTTTTGGGAGATGAAATATACTTTATCTTAATTATGGTGATGGTTTCTTCATTGCTTCTCTTTGAAATATATTTATTGAGATGATCTCCAAACAGTTTATTGTTTATCAGTTTACCTCAGTAAAACTGTTTAAAAAATAAGTTACCTGAGCACTGAACTGTTCACTGTTCCTTCAGCTTACAACTTCACTTTGCTCATTCTAAATGCATGTAATGCCACCTTCTTAAAAGACGACAAGAAGTCTTTCGTCCTGGTGTGGGATCCACCCTGAGATCCTATTTAAAGTAAGATGCTTAATGCCTTCCACCAGAAAACATGAGTGGAGGGGAAGGAATGCAGGAACAGTGGAGGGGTACGGATCCACGCGGACGGGGCTGCGGAGAGCACCAAATAGACATCTGCCTTGTGCTGGTTCTTCTTCACGCCCCTGAGCTAGCCCCTCATCTGGAACTGCTCTGGAGCGGCTCAAGTCTTTGCATCTTTCTTTTTCGAATAATGAACTGCTCAAAGAAACTGCTTGAATTGCAACATGATTATCAGCCAAAACTATGTAATCAGCTTGTTTTTTTCTTAACACAATGCATGCCACTCAAATAAGAAAAGCCAAGTGTGAATCTAGTTTTTCATCTGCATCTCAGCTACAGGTCAGATTCCACCCTCTCCAGGCAATCAGCCTTCCTTGATCACTCCAGGACTTGCTGATTTCCCTTTTCCTCTGATCTGTGCAGATTCTTAGATGCGTCACACAACTTATCATCACAATGGCACATTTTCTTACCTAGTGTATGGAAGCCCAGCTGCTCAAGTCTCCGGCTTTGACTACCACATGGGAACGTGGACCCACAGTACTGCTCTCCTAGGAAGTGAGGACGCACCTAGGGCTCTAACCTTAACTCGTGTTTCGTCCACTTTCTACCAAGAGACACAAGTAACCTGCTTGGGAAGAAGCTCAGGGCTCCTACATGACTCAGCTGCTCCTCTCAGATAGCACTGCTAGCCTGCAGGCAGGAAACATCTTCTGAAGGTCAACATGTAGCTCTCTGACCATTCTCCTTCCCACAGATTAGGCACAGGAAACTAAGGAGGAGGAGGAATGTTGTGGGCTCCATTCTGGCATTTTGTCTGAGCTACAGTCCTCAACCTAGCCTGGTCAGCAACATAGCTGGTAATATATCTTCATCTCTGCCATCAGCAGGAGTGATAAGGGTATGATTAATTAGTACCAGCAACACCCACAATGCTTTCCTTTCCACTGGCTGACTATCCAAACATCTACCCTTCTAGCCTGACTTCTTATTCATATAGTCTTAGAATTCCTGAGGTCTTCATTAATCATTTCTAGACTTTGTCCCAAATTATATTTTATACCACCCCATAGTATTCTCCCTGGTATTCTAATAAGTTGTGTATGTCTATTTCAACACAAATTATAAAGTGCTTAAAATAAAGGGCTATGCCACATTTATCTTTGTTTAAACCAATGCAGCTGAATTTTTACATATACTTAGTCTGGGTCACCTTTGTAATGGTTTACTATTCACTTCATGCAAATTGTAAGTTTAATGAGACAGAAAGTCACTTCATGTTAACTGTAGTATCTCTTCTACTGGCACAAGGTTTGACAGAATAAAAGCTCAACAAATACTTGTGGAATTGATGGTATTTTTCTTATAAATTTATATTCATGTTTGTTAAATATCTGTGGACTGGTGATTGATATGGGAGAATGATATATGGAGGATGAATTTAAGATCAATGGGCTATTTTATTTCATTTCAGAATAATTAAAAGCAAGATATCAACTACAGCAAATACGTATTTACTTTGAAGATAATGTTAAAATGCTACAAATTATATTACACATTCTTTCAAATTTTCTTAACTACAAATTACTAAATGATTTAGTATACTCAATACAAAGATCAAAATGTTAATTTGTATCATCACTAATTGCATTTTCTAATGAAAACAGCTTTTTTCAAAATGCATATATAAGGAAATTTTGAGAATAGAATTCAACTAATCTAAAAGAGCTCTGAAACAGTGACTCAGCAAAAGAGTACAGCTAGAAGGACAATCAGACCTCTGGCAGCTTCTGCTGTGTTGTTTGTGATGACAAAATGGGCCAGACAGAGCTCTCTGCTGCCCAGAGCCAAAGGCAACCAGTGCCCTCATGGTCTTCCTCATAGAGGTCAACTGACTTCTCTACTTGTTCAATAGTACTACAGCGTATATTTATTTTAGACATTCAAATTTAGCTTTACTAGCTGATTGCTTAGAAGGGGAGGGGGTAAAAAAAGAAGTCCCAGGAAATGCCTAGCACCTCAAAGCAGTGATTTCTAATTGCACAGTCTTATGCAGGGTCCATGGGAAGAAAACATCTGCCTTCTAGAAGCTTCTCCTGTGGCTGATTTGCACGGAAACTATTTGAGAACAATGCAAATGGAACATAAGGTATGAGCCTTTGTGATGTGGCCAACCAGAAAAGGAAAACAGGTGGTTTCCAAGCAGATCCTAGTTTCAGTAAAGGCCCTGAAAGTTAAGGATCACTAAAAGCCAGGATCAGAGCTCCCAAGTTGGTCCATACATTATCTATGACCATCATATGATTACCTTTCCTGGAAGACATCAGCTACTGGAAAACCAGGGACCCCTGGGACACAGGTCTGTATAAATGTCCACTGCAAAGACACTTGTTGAGGGCAGTAGTTCCCAACTCATAGGAAACATGGAGTTAAGCCAAGAATCCCACTAAACCCATATGCACACCAAGCATCATGAAGCATATGTTTCACACCCAGGCTTGTAATCCCAGCACTTGGGAGGCTGAGGCAGGAGGATCCTTGAGAGCTCAAGGCTTGCCTGGGCTACAAAGCTCAAGGCCAGCCTGAACTGCACAGTGAGACCCTGTCTCAAAAAGACCAAAAAAATACATTTCATATAAACATACTGTCATTTTCAGATGCATATGCTTACTGTCTTACTTTCTAAAATGCATTTTAGCCATTTCTTTCCCAGCTCTCATCTAGGACCCTCAAAGGCAGGGAGAGTTAAAGTTGTTTCCCATGGATTTGCATGAAAATTTTATCATTATTTACATTATGATTTTTTTTTATTTTAAAAGTAAAAGCACAAAAACATATTAACAAACAGACACAAAGTAGCATAAGAAATAGTACAGTCAAAACTGATTTACAGACAATGTGACATGGACTCAATGGTTGTTGCTTTACCTATTGATATCTTCGAAGTATATATTCATGAACACAAATATAGACATGCGAAATTGGTCAAACAATCATCTCAACAACAGGAAAATAAAAGAAACCGGAAAGCATTAACAAAGAGGCACAAAGTAGTACAATAACAGTAAGATCAGAATTGAATTATATACAGAGCATCAGAAAACCAATGGTAGTTGCTGCTTTGCAAATTGATATCTTCAAAATGTGTGCTCAGGATAACACATACAGACATACAAGATTGATCAAATAACCTGTCATCAACTATTCCTTAGCATTAAGTGATATAATACAATAGTAGAACCTTGTTAGCCCTCCTGCACATATGTATCTACATATATACATACATACATTTTTGCCTCTTTCTTTTCTTCTTTCCCTCGTCCCATCTGTTCCTTGCTTTTGAACAGATTTCCTTCATGCCTCTTAGTTTATATTCCCACCCTCAGGTTCTTACACCAGTGATACAATACGTTGCCTGCTCATGTACCGCTGATTTATTTCACTTATGAGTATGGACTCCAGTTTTGACCACTTGCCTACAAAGTCCCCAAAACTGTCTTTCTTTATAGCTGAATAATATTCCATTATATAAAAATGCCAGTTTTTTAATCCAGTCTTCTGTGGATGGACACTTGGGTTGCTTCCACATTTTAGCTGTTACAAATTGCGCTGCTATAAACATGGGTGCACATATATCAGAGTGATATGATGTTTTCAGATCTTCTGGGAGAATACCCAGAAGAGGAATAGCTGGTTTGAATGGAACCTCTAGACCTAGTTTGCTGAGGAATCTCCAAACGGCTCTCCATAGTGGTTGCACCAGTCTGCATTCCCACCAGCAGTGTAATAGAGTCCCTATTTCTCCACAGCCTCGCCAGCATTTGTTATTGGATGATTTTTTCATACTGGCCAGTCTTACTGGGGTGAGATGAAATCTCAATGTTGTTTTTATTTGCATTTCTCAAATGACTAAGGATGTGGAACATTTTCTCATATATTTATTTGCCATTTGTATTTCTTTATCTGAGAAGTGTATATTCATCTCAGCTGCCCATTTCATTATTTACATTAGGAAGGTAAAGTAAGTACCAACATATATATAACACTAATTTTATAAAATTGTATTTACTTTTAACATGTAACTGTATTATGATATGTTTATGGAAAAACCTAAAAAACTATAGAATAGTATTAACTTTTGCTATTTGTATTTTGGTGTTAGAATTACAACTAGCTGGAGATATTTTCACTGTCCTTATAAGTTTCTGCATTTATAATGAGAATGTATTATTTTTGTAACATAAAAATAAGTATTTTTTCAAAGAAGGTATGAGATGGTGATATAGATCAGCAGCATAAGCACCTGCCTGGCAAGTACAAGGTCCCTGAGTTCGATTCCCAGTACCAAAGAAAAAAAAGGTATTATTCAGTATAAGGAATTTGCATAGCTATGAAGGTTTGGAACAGTATCTCCCAGATGTCTGATGTTCAAAACGTTCTGAGATTCTTCAGAGGGCAGAGTGCAGAAGGCTCCATACAACACAGGTCCAGAACTAAACTCAGCAGATTGTGTTTAAACCTTTATTGTTTCCAGCTCTGTGCAGTTAATGTGGTTGGTAAGGATAGTAAACTGTGGCAAAATAAGTAACATTTGTGCCTCTGTGTGAGTTGAGAAGCATTTTAGATGACTAAAAATTAATAAAGATAACTTGCCTGTAGAGTGTCAGGCAAGCATTCTGTGACACACTATTTTAACCCATTCAAACACTACGACTCTACAAAATGTGTGGCAGAGAACCTGTCTTGAGATGAGGAAACAGAGGCTGAAAGATGTTACTTGGATCAGTCTACTAGACTTCAAACTCTAGGTTACAAACTGCTGTGGCTCAACTGCAGCAGAAATGGGTCATTCCATTAAAAGATTTAAGGATTTAAATTAATGGTAGTGCACTGGTTTAAATTCATACTGAAGTACAGACACAATGGTAAAATAATACTGCATTTCATATATGTGATGTATGAGTCACAAGGAATTGTTCATTCACTGTTGTGCTTTATTTTATCTTTATAACAAGCCTTTGGGGCAATCAGACAAGCACTGATATCCCCATTTTTTTAAATATTAAATTTTTAATATGCAATGAGTGTTTGAACTACACATCAACATTTTCAACATCAACTGTTTACTCACAGACACTAAAAAAAATCAGAAATAAATTTCTATGTGAACTACAATGAAGATACAAACAAAAGTCTATCACAGAAATAAGCTTTGCTTCAACTATCATATCCAAGGCTGTCTTCACACCTGACAACGGCATGTCCCATACACAAGTCTCACTTACGCTGACAGCACATGTGCTCAGCTCTCCTTTCCTGTGTGCCAGCCCACACGACATGTTTTTGTCTTCCTCTGTTGTCAGGACCCTCTTACTATGCAATTAATGTTTTCTTTATCATCTGAGTCAAGGAAGTCTGCATTCCCTGTGTCTGCATCAGTCGGTTCTTGCTCCATTCACTGTCCTAGGAGCTTTGGCTTAAATGGTCAAGGTCAGTGTCAGTGTCACTGTTGACATCATCATCATCACCATCATCGGTGTTTGAGTCACTTTCAGATCTGGGTTTTCATGTGCTATTGTACGAACTGGACTAATTCTGTGGCTACTTGAGAGAAACAGGTGTCACCTTGTACACACCTTGCCGCTCGTCTGCCAAGTCGCTCTCCCCATTTTATATATAAAGAACCTCTGGAAGTGACAAAGGGTGAACCTCAGATGCAGAAATAAAGGTGGGAGAGATAGAAGAGAGAAGAGAAAGAGGAAGAGAGAGACACAGAGACAGAGACACGGAGAGACACGGTGAGACAGAGACAGGCAGAGATATGGGAGGAGGAGGAAGAGCAACAACAGAGGGAGAAAAGCATCCAAGAGGGAAAGGTTCAGAAAGAAGCAGCTAACTGTGCCACACTGAGATTTAACTAACATTTCCTAGAATTCTATCACAGCACTGTCAGATACATGGTGTGGGCCACATATGTAATTTAAAGTTATCTAGTAGCCACCACATTAAAATAAAACAGATGAAATTAATTACCACTTTAACATGGAATCAATGTAAGATTATTGATGGGATATTTTGCATTCCTTTTTTTTAAGTCTTCAAATCGGGCATGGATTTTAGACTTACAGCACACCGCAGCTCAGACTGTCAATTTCACAAGCCCCACGCGAGCTTGTGACTATGGGCTATCATGCTGCACAGCACAGACGTGAACTGTGCCGGGCCCTCAGCACAACCTCATCACTCCCACAGCACAACCTGTGTCTGGAATCGTAACCCCACAACTGAGGTGTGGCAGTAGGTCAGACTGCTAACTGTGGAAGAATGCCAACCACCCTCTGCTCCAGAATTCCAGACTTTTTTCACGGCAGGCAGTCGCTAGAGGGAGGGGGAGTTGCCACAATACCTGGAAAGCACTTTGTCAGCACATGTCAGAACACATACTGAAATTCTGGAAACCACCTAATGGCCTCATGTGGGAACTCTGGCTCTACTTTCTTTTTCTCCACCTGCTAGACTGAAATTATCTGTAGTCAAGGACTATGTCTTATTCTCCACTGTATCCCCAGTATCTACTGCAGTTATAGCACCTGAAAGATGTTCAACAAACCCCCTGTCAATGTATAATTAGGGTAATCTAGTCTATGTAGGAAATACCAAGCAGCTATTAAAAATTCTATTTATGAAACATAGGTTTTTAAAAAATATAGAATTCCAAATATTATAAACAGAATGATCACAAGAGGTTAAAAAATAAAAGGAAAAAATTTTTAAAAGGAACTAGTCAAATGTGTAGAGGCAGCTATCAAATTTAATTTACTCATCCAGCAAACTCTACTACAGGTATATAACATGTGCCAGGCCTCATTACTGAGGCCATGGTTGTTTTAAATTATCTTCTTGAAACTTTGAAATTATTCCAAGTGAGCATGTTAATACTTTTATGATTTAATTATCTAAAATAATATATGATAAAATTACACAAAAGCTGTGATAATAAGGAAATACTGCAAATTATGACACTACATAGGTCTTTCAAGATCAAGTGGATGGAAATCTTACGATTTGAAAAGACCATTGACTGTGGGAATGGGGAATCAGGTCGTTTCAGCTAGTCAATTAAAAAAATTTTTCAGGGTGCTGGGGACTGTGCCAGAGACGAGAGGTGGAATGGTGATCTGGGATCGCTTAAGTTGCTTACAGATGATAGATCCCAGAGAAAGCAGCATGGAAAAGAGTGAGGGAGGAGGCGGTGCCAGGCACAGTCTCTTCAAGAGGGAAGGTGCATCTGAGCAGGGCTGGGAAGAACATTTTCACTTCCATTTCTATGACAGTACCATCCTTTAAAAACCACACATGTGCACTCTGGCTCACCTGGATGCCCACCTTGAGAATGTGGTAAGCAAGGGCAAGAGTGGTTAGCGGGCTGGTAACCCAGGTTGAATTCTACGCTTATCCACTGGGGAGTTTCAGATAAAAGGGTCTCCAACCTGGTTGATTTTCTGCAGAGATGGCTCCTATCAGTGTGTGGGAAAGGGATTATGCAGCCCTAGGGGCTGGGGCCAGAGCAGAATCTAGCGGGTGGGGTGGATGCATCAGCAGTTCTGACATGTATAGTAAAAACAGTTTGCATCAGGAGCTCTGCAGCTGAGACTGAAAGCAGCACATGGACTTCAGCAAGATGTGCTCGAGATTGACCTTCTGGGAGAGCAAAATAGAGCCTGCACTCAGGTCTAAAGGAGACACAGAAGTTGGCCAGCAAAGGCACAGAGGAAAGGGAATGCAGGAAACAGAGAATGGAGAGGCTTGGAGGTGAGACGGAGCATGAGATGGTCAGCACAGAAGGAAGGCAAGGGCTCTGAGTCTGTGGTGAGCACAAAGTGTTTCAGGAGACAGAGTGGAGGCATGGGTGGGGCCACAGTATGGGTCTGAATGTCATCTTAGAAGCAACCAGGAAACAAACGGCTTTTTAAACAGAGAAGTGACACGATCTTTTCAAGGAAGGTAGACACTCAGAAGTGTCCACTGGATTGAATAAGGAAGAGACAGTGCCCAGGCACAGACAGCCTCGGGGTGGAACAGAATGAAGGTCCGAGGCAGAATTTTGCCTCAGGCATAGAAACAGAAAAGAATTATGTGGTTATTGAGTATTATGCACTAACTTAGTAGTGGAAGAGAAGATTAAATGAAGTACATAAACTGAAATGCAAAGGCTTTTTTAAAAAATGTTAAGTGTGGGACTTGGTGGCACACACCTGTAATCCCAGCACTTCGGACTGAGGCAGGACTGCTCAGTTCGAGGCCAGCCTGGGCTACAAAGTGAATTCAAGGCCAGCCTGAACTGTATGGTGAGACCCTGTCCCCCCCAAAAAAAAATTAAAAATGTTGAGCTACCTATAAATCCTTAGTTCTGATAAATGATAGGTGATCAATAGATATCTGCATATCAACAGGTAAAATAAAGACAAAGTGGTAGACAAGAGAGATGGATTAGTTTTGAGCTGAAAAATATTTATGGTAACTTTAAGATGGTTTTAACTCAGGATTAGATAATCAGAAAATAACCAAATAGATTGTACTATTTATATTCTTTTACAACTTATTCTAAGCAATGTTCTTTTATGCCTTAGTAGTAATTGTTACTGTTTGTGATTGGAGAGTTGGGGTTTTAGATTTGTAGAGTTTACAGTTGCAGTTTACAGAAAAAATTATGGAATCAGTTATCTGAAGATGACTCCCACCACAACCACTCAACCCTTACCCACAGCCCAGGCTGGGCCTGCAGATCTTGCAGTGGATTAACTAATGGTCAACTTGTAACCAGCCGAACAGAACCAGTGTGGTTCTGGGTGTGGAAAGCCCACTCGAGGACTGTTGCCAACAGCATAAAAAGAGACCCAGAGGGGAAGATGGTGCTGTTGATTCTCCTAGAGAAGCTTGTCACACTGATTTTCCTGATACGAACTCAGTTGTTCTTCACTGTTGGAGGAGCTCAGGTCCTCACTGTGGTTGAGGGTGGCTGTGGTTCTCTTCAGGGGAGCTCTGGCTCTTACCTTGAGCGTCACTTCCTGGCCCCAGTGCAGACCCCTCAGCCTGCTGGCACAGACCCTTCATCTCACTGGCACAGACTTTCTACTTCCACCACTGGCCTTTGGGACTTCTCAGCGCAGATCCTTGATACAGACTTGCATGAGACATTGTCATGGGCTCTTGCCCTCCAGCTGGACTCGTGGAGGACACTGGGCTCTAGTTGGACTCATGCAGGACACGGCCATGGGCTCCAGGCCCTCAGCTGGGTTCTTTGGGTCTCTAGTGTGTGGACAGATTTCCTGCACTCTTCTGCATTTGACTTTTTGGATGAATATTATAAAATAATCTTATAAATTATTTGCCCTGCATTAAATCTATTCCCTTGCAAACCCTGACTACAACAGATTCCTTCCATAAAATCCGCATCAGCCCTTTGTTTCTCTAGCACTGTGTGCGTGATCCCATCACTTCGTGGTGCTGTCTCTCTGCTCACTCCGCTACAAGCTGCTTCAAGCAGGGGTTCTGTGTTTCTCATTTTTGTGTCCTCAATACCTAGTACCATGCCTGGCTCATACTAAGTTCAAGAACAGCTTTGTAAACTGGATCTCTGAGGTGACTTCAGTATGGACCAGAGCCACTTTCAGACAGCAGCATCCACCTGGTGGCAGCAGCCCCATGGTGCAGCCCATTCTGGGGACTTAAACAAAATTTGGAGGGTCAGTTTAAGCCTGAACCTGTAAAAGAAGAGCAAATCTGCACACACTGCATCCCTAAATCCTTACAACAAAAAACCCAGTTCATACAAAGCCCCGACACTTTTGGCTTTGTTTTCTCAGGATGAATCAAATAATTACCTAATGAAAATCATAACACAAGTTTTACAACTAAGTAAACAGCAATGCTGTTAAGAGTTTTGAAACTAGATCCCCAAAATAACTCTGCTTGATCTACCTTCTTAGATAGTGAATAAATAGTAGTAGTTCAAAAAAACTTTACCTCAAAAATACTTCTTTTTAGTCAAACAATATCAGTCCTTATAGCCAACTTTACTGCTTATGTTATACTATCTTTAGTGCTTTTGTCTCTGTCATAGAAATGGTCTTTGGTTTGTTTTAAATGTGGAGAGACTATTGTATATGAGAGGTTCAGGTATTTTTTAAGGAATGTTTTATAAACTATTTGAACCATTCATGTATTTCATAAAAAAAAATCAAAAGTGAAGCATCTTAATTGTCTTTTCAGGGTGGTTTAGGCCAAAATATCAGCAAATGATCCAATCACCCTTGTCAAGAAGCATTTACAATGACGGAATGATGGATCTGCCCAGCAAACACATTAATAACACCAAGCACCAGGCTAAAACATTCCAGAATCAGCAGAGACAAAGGATTTCTTTGCATATAGAAAGAACCAAGAACTCCTCATCTCAACATAAGTCCTGCAGTCAATCTGCTTAGGGTCTCCCAGTCATGTTTTGCAGACAATGAGAAGCAATAAATTAAAATCATCTGGTATTTTATGGTCTCTCAATCCAGACAGTTTGGGTTAAAATCACACCCTGATCCACTTACAATTTTAATAGGCCTGTATTTTTCCAGTGTTATTTAACTTTCAGCCCTCTCCACACCAAACACACACACACACACACACACACACACACACACACACACAATCATACTCCAGGAAATATAAATAAGATGGGACTTAGTGACAGCTCCCATCTTATTTTGCTCCAATTCTCTAGCATCTGCCTCTACTTCAATCTCTTCACTGAAAAAAAATCACTAAAGACAGTAATATTTCCCTCTCCCACCTATTGTGATACCAAGGACAATGAAACAGAAGTGCCTCTTTGTGCACACAAAGCCGACAGACAGCTCCCGTCTGTGCTGCCTTGGCGCTGGCTCTCTGGCTCTCCCGAGCAAGGCCGAGATGTAATGAGGCTCTACAAACTGAAGGTCACAATGGTGAGCTGAGTAACAGGGTCTCTGCAGAGAAGCACACTAATGCCAAAGAGCTGCACATGGCTCAGAGGCAGCGGAGATGCTGCTAACAGGAGAGACCAGGCAGCCGGCACCTCACAAAGCCAGCCACACACACACTCAGGCATCTCTCTACAAGGCCGTAAGGTGAACAGGAGCTGCACTATGGGGAATGTGCCTGTTCACAGGGAGGAGAGTTCTCTCTTCTCTTCCCTTCCAAAACACTGTCTCTGACTTCTGCCTCTGCTTCCAAAAATACCAGCCACTTTACACATCACATATTAGGGCAGAGGAAGAGAAAAACAGGGAATTCTAGAAAAATAAATTCACTAACAAAGAATTTTAGTCTCTTTATACCAGAAATGCCAAGTGTTTTTCTCCTATGAACTCCTGTCACTTATGGGTGAGTAAATGAATGCACACATGAGTGTCTCTCTTCATTGTACAACTTTTTTTTTTTGAGTATTAGGAATTGAACTCAAGACCTTGGCCTTGAGCTCTATGTCCAGTCCTTTTTGTTTGGTTGGTTTTATTTTGTTTTGAGACACACTGCCATGCCAGCTCACACCTATTCTTTTCCTCACTACATCCCGAACTTACTGTGAGACATAAATGGGGACAACCAGTTCCTTACAATGAGGATAAAAACCGAACACCTCCAAAAATAACCCCAAAACAAAGCTATCTAAGGTTTTGTTCTTGGTTCTGCTTCCATGTGACTATGAAGAAGTCATCTGAGCTCTCATCAATCCCAAGATTCTGCTATGCAAAATGTTTGCCTGAGAGTATTTACCTAGGGCTAGAATCCACTTTCATCAGACTTTCAGAGGGGCTGAAATTCAAAACTGTGTAAAGAACTGCCAGCTAAGACAATTTTTAGGAAGAAGTTATAAACTGAACAGTCTCCAATTCTACACTTCTTTGGATGACAATAGAGCAGATAAAATTTTAGGTCAATGGGAATAAAAAAAGAGCCTAGAAATTTTCATCCTTTGTGTCTGGAAAAATGAGACAGTGCTTGTTACTCTCACCACCTGAGGGTCCATAAGAGATGAAGGGGCTGCTGAGCAGAACTAAGGACCGGCCCTCTTCCTTCCACCCAGCCACACACTCAGGAGCAGATCCAGATGGGAGCGAAAGTCAGCAATGAGTCTACACAGGGCCTGTATCTTAGCTTCTTAATAATATCCCCCACTAAAAAGATGGGCATCCTTGAAAAAGATGGCTGCATTCTGGTCTGAGGCAGGGATGAGATGCGCCACACAGACAGTAACTGATTCAGGCAAAGACCACATATGTGGATGCAATTAGAATCCCTAGAGGGAAGTGATTCTTACATAGAGACTCAATATTGAAATGGTATTCAAATGGTCTCAAGACATCTAGTACATTCTGTACTATCAAGTTTTCCATTCCCCAAACCCAGACTTGATTGAGTATAGCACTGATAGTCTAACTAAATAATATCTTGGTTACAACCCTGTTGAACATCTGCAAACTTGTCTGTTTTCAAAGACCTACAGTGTATCATCCAATACACATTCAGCATCACTTGATAATTACTTGGGGGTCAGAAGCACCTTCGTATCTACCAGGCCTCTTTATTATCGGTATGAACATAGGAGATGAAGGAGTCACTGCACAGAGAGGTTCCGGAATGGCACAGTGGACTGTGAAGCTGGCCCTTGTCCTGCTGCTTCCTTGTAGCCAGTGATTCCACTTAAAGAAGTTGCAGTCCACCACTGTTCTACTACCCTCACCTAACCTTTCCAGAAAATGAAGTTACTCTTCCTCAGCCAAAGGTAGGGAAAGACAACACAGAAAATTCTACTAGACAAAGGACCATGCTTCTTCAACAAATGGTAAGAAGGAAGAAAGGGAAGAGAAACTGTTTATTGATTAAAAGAAAATAAAGAAATGCACTAACCAAATGCAGTATAAGATCCTTCTTTACAAACTGATGCAAACAAAGTATAAAAGGTATTTATGAAGCAAGAAAATTGGGACACTACTTGGATATTAGATTAAGGAATCACTGTTAACCGAATTTACAAAGTGAGATAATGTCTGGAATTTGCTTTAAAATATTCTAACAGGGGTTCTAGTGGAGGGATATAGCTGAAAGAAGGTTGGTCATGTGTTGTCTAATCTGCTTTTGCTGGAGTTAATCTGTCCTACTTCTGTAAATTTTGAAAATTTCCACCAAGAAACTGTTTTTAAAGTAAAAAAGCCTTATTAGTAACATATGGGCAAAGTCTAATTTGTTGGGATATGTGTGCATTCAGATTTTATATATATATATATATATATATATTTTTTTTTTTTTTTTTTTTTTTTTTTTTTTTTTTTTTTTTTTTAATTGTAGCAATTGTTGACTGAATGCCTGGTAGATTCCAATGTCTCTAGAACTTGGTAAGCAAGGATCCTTTTAAGGACCATGGAGAGTGCCAGAGTTAACAGACCGGTTTCTGGAGCCAACAGCAATCCCAGCTTTGCCACCTACCAGCAGAATAATATGGGGGAAATAGCTTGACCCCTCTATGTCTCCATCTGGTCATCTATAAAATGAAAAGAATAGTATTTATATGCTGTCGACTGAATTGTGTCCCCTCTCCACAAAATCGATTTGTTGAAACACTACCCTCCAATGTGAGGGCTAGTTGCATAAGGTCATGAGGGTGAAGCCTTGTCATGGAATGAGACAGCCCCTGGCACACCTTGTGAGGACACAGCAAGAAGGCAGCCCTCTGCAGCCCGGGAAGAGCACCGCACAGTAGCTCAGCTGGGCAGCACCTTCATCTCAGGCCTCCAGAACTACGGAAAATGGATGTCTGCAGAAGTCAAGGAGAACAGAGGCCACCAGAGGCTAGGAGGGAGGGGAGGTGTGGTAAAGAGAGGCTGTATAACAGGTACCAAAAGACAGCTGGATAGAGAAAGTACTTTCCATGTTCTGTACAGCACAATGGGGTAACTAATGTGAAAGTTCTCAACACATAGAAAGGATCATATCTGAGGAAATGGACGTGATGGAAATGCTAATTATCCTAGCTTGATTATAACACAATGTACACATGTATGAAATTATGCTGTACCCTATAAATAATTACAAGTGTGCCAATTAACATGAAATAAAATATTATGCATGAAATAAATATCTTGTCCAAGGCACCTAATATATGGTATTTTATTACAGCAATCAAAACAGACTAACATGCTACCTGAGCAGATCCACGTGTAGTACTTGAAGTGGTGCCTCACACCAGTACCCATTCCACATGCATTAGCTATTATTACTAATGGTCATCAGTTGATTATATAAAAGGAAACCTGAGGGGCTGGGAATATAGCTCACTGGAATAAGCACCTGCCTAGCAAGCGCAGGGTCCTGAGTCCGATCCCCAGTACCGCCAAAAAAAAAAAAAAAACTTTAAAAAAAAAAAAAGGAAACCTGTGAGTTGTACTCCACTGCCATTGGAAATTAATATAAAACTGTCTTACTTTGATAGCCATCCACTTTGAAAGCCAACACTTTAATGTCATCCAGATTTCTTAAAATTTGATGGCTGTAGCATTTGGCTATGACACATCTATGCTTATAACAATCTGAAGAAACATTATGTTCTTTCATACTAATTGACAAAGAACATACAAGATGCACAACAGAAGAAGTCACCCCAGCTGTCCTTTAGTAAGTCAATATATTTGAAAAGGCATTTTGTTCTCAAGCAATATATCCCTGATACTCATCTGTGGATATAAGGCCAACCACAACAAAGGCCAGAAAATGCAAATGAAGTTAACTCATCCATAACTCCTCCTACTATTGAGATTTTGAGATATAATAAAGCTATGCCATAAAAATGAAGGAAATCCTCATCCCCTTTCTTGGCAATCGATGCTTTTGCAAAACTGCTGATGGTAGTGAGGACCAGGCATGAAAGCAGGAAGACAAGGTAGTGATCAGTGTTGGAGGTACAAAGAGACACTGAATCCAGAGAACAAGCCCAGCTCAACCTAAGGATAAAGCACAGTGCATGTTCACCAGTGTAGCTCACCACAAGTGGAAATATAAATGAAAGAGAAAAAAATTTAAAAACAGTAACTCAGGACTGCAGTCAAAGGTGTATCATGTGCAGGGCAGGGTCAATGTCCTGCTTCACACACTACTGTCCTTGGTATCATTCGTTCTCAGATGAATTATTTAGTAGCATTAAGAAAAGCCAAGACCCTATGGTAAGATCTTTGTGCTGTACTCTGGCTGTGAAAGGTAATGACTGGCAAATGCCTCTGTCATTTTATGGCATCACATGCTTTAAGTTACGCTTTTTATCTATGATTAATTTTTTATAGGTACACTTTGTAGCACATAATTACATTCCTCAGTGTACATAACACATCTTAATTCTTTTGCATCCCCTTCCCCTCACCTTTTCCCCCTCCCTCCATTTCTGTCCTCTTCCCTTTACGCAAAAGATCTTTCTACTTCCTAATACTACATTTTGCTGTTTATGCATAATCTGGGCCTCTCCTATGGGAGAAACCATGTGATATTTAAGCTTGCATGTCTGATTCATTTCTCTTAACATTATGGTCTCAAAGTGTATCTGTTTTCCTACAAAT
Source organism: Dinomys branickii (assembly GCA_004027595.1). NCBI lineage: Eukaryota > Metazoa > Chordata > Mammalia > Rodentia > Dinomyidae > Dinomys > Dinomys branickii. Next base: position 12,353 of record PVLD010012370.1, on the reverse strand, counting down.
GACTCAGTCCTCTCCTTTACAGCAGGGCTGTATTTCACTGTGGGCGAATGCTACATTTTCTTTACCCATTCATCTGTAGATGGACATACAGCCCACTTCCCAGATTTACCTGTTGTAAATTGTGCCGCTCTAAACATGTGTATGCATGTATCACTGTAATAGGATATTTTTAATTCTTCCAGGAAGATACTTAGAAGAGTAATATCTGGGTCGGATGTAATTCCCGTCTTTAGTTTTTTTGAAGAATCTCTACACTGATTTCCACAACGTTTGTACCCATTTACATTCTCATCAACAATGCAGAAGAGTTCATTTTTCCCCACAGCCTCACCAGCATTTATTATTTTCTGGTGAATCCCACATAGTTTCTGAAGTTTTTACAGTATATTAATCCTCTTGTGAACAAGTCACAGTCACCGCAGACAGGCACTGCAGAACCGCTGCTCCCTCAGCTTCTGACCAGCACCAGTGCTGGGCTCTGTGCCGCCCGACTTCCTCGTTCTGTTCTCGTGCTCCTTCTGCCTTCTTGAAGTCTTTTTCTTCTCATACAGACTGTGTCCTGCAAGTCCATGTTTGGGTTCACGTTTCTTCGTGTAACCCAAGGAATTGTAAATCATGGCGTTGTCTTGCCACCACCAAAGTGGGTTCTGAATCCAAATCCAAAGATGAGATCTCTGCTGGTGCCTTGTACAGTTTGGAGAATTTTCCCCAAATTTTTGTCTTAAGTACTGCTGCTTTCCTAGGGTGAGGGACATCCATGACCATCTGCTTCCTGTGAAGCAGTCAGTTGGTCATGAACTCTGGGTGCGGACAGTTACCATGTCATTCACAATGGCAACAGATCCTCACGCAGCCAGGAAGGGAAAGAATCCCACATATTTCAAAAAGGATAGACAAGTCAAATAACTGTTTTTACAAAATAAAAATAAAGTAAGACTCAAATTCCAAATTTCTGGCATTAGTGCTAACAAACCCTCATTCATGCATGAGTATTAGTAACCATGCTGCTAGTTACTGTGGCACATTATCTTACTCTCACATTAACTTTGAGATTCTTCAGGTAAGACACTAAATCAGAGCTTCACAATTACAGTTGAAAGGGCACTTTATTAGTCTCAAGACTTTGAAGCAGATCAATGATGTATTCTAAGACCGAGTGATTTGTATGAACTGATGCTTCTGCAAAGGGTTTTCTAAAGTTACTTGATTGGATGCTTATTAAAATCTGGTACCTCAGAAAATTAAACCATACCTTACTACCACATTTGCATAGTTTCCAATTTTACAATTATGTGAATCATTCTTTTATCAGCAAACATTAATAAATGTTTGCTCTGTGCGTGGCCCTGAGGTTGTCATTACTGGTTTAAAGACAGACAGGACCGGAATCTCTGCTAATCAATGGAATAAAAAATATAAACAAACAATTATGAAATGTGACCAGTGAGATCACAGAGATCTATACAAAGTGCTAGAGGAGCAAAAATCAGTAGTTCAAAGTCAGTTCCAAATCTCAGCCGCTTTGTAATCAAGTCAGAAGTCGGTGTTATGGAAGAAATAAATATATAACCAGTGAAGTTGATTTAGAATCGATTTTTTTCATATCCAAGCAGTCTGCTAATTCTGAAACAGTTCCATCTTCATGAGACTTACTTATGAAGTGTGACTGAAATATACAGTGAATGCTTGAATTTTTACAAAGTATTGCAGTGAAAGACATTAATCCTTCAAAGTATCCAGCCTCACTTCAAACACGCTTACCTCATCACCCTTGCGACTTTCTGAAACAGTTCTGGATTCGTCTTCTGTGAGCCTTTACAAGGTGTGGTCAAAAGTATAGTGCATGGCACTGTCTACTGTCATGCAGTAGAAAGGCAGCATTGGTGTGTTCCCCACCTTACTCACCAGACCTGGCACTGTGGGATTTCTGGCTCTTTTTCAGTCAAAATGACCACAAAAGACAAATATTTTGAATTGATTCCGTACATCAAGGTGGTTACGAGTGCACAGCTAATGACACAAAAGGGGACTTCAGAGCGGATCCAGAGAGCAGCAAGAACAATGAGGAAAGTGTGCACAAAGCCAGCGGTAGCGCTCTGAGGGGGTTTAACAGCAACGTGTCTTTTGCTGTACTTAATTTCTATTTTGTTTTTCAGCTTTTGTTTTTATTACTACACGTTTGCAGCATGAAATGATCCCGTCCCTTGTGGCGAGTTGTACACAGGTACAGCACATCTCCATCTTTCACCGTGCCCTTCCCCCGCATCTCCCCGCTCCGCTTTTGGGCCCCTTCCATTTGGAGAAAACTCTCTCTCTCTAGGTCTTCATCTCCACCTTTTACTTTGCTCTTCATACTTTGGGTTTCTCCCATAAGAGAAAACCTGTGGTTTTTAAGTTAGTGTGTCTGGCTCAGTCCCCTTAACATTAGGGTCGCGAGGCGCATCCATTTTCCTATCAGTGACTGGAGTTCACCCTCCCGCGGGCAGAGCTGTGCTCCACCATGTGTAAACGCCACATTTTCTTCGTCCACTCAGCTCCTGATGCGCTCACAGGCCACTGCCAAGATTTGACTGTTATGAACTGTGCTGCAATTAACATGGGTATGATGCACGTATCACTGTAATGTGGCTTTAATTTTCAGATGTAAATTGTTAAAAATTTAAACATATTTTTGGATCATATCTCACCATTTCATCACAAAATCCTGAAACGAAACATTTTATGTGACCAACAAGGGGAAGTACAAGTCATAGACAAGCGCAGCATCAACAATGGGATGGTGGGAGCAGAAGAGAACAGATGCTCTGCTTTGGGGAATGGCATAAAGAGCAATGCTGTTAGCACACTCGGAACAGAGGACAGCAGAGATGATGAGAAACTTTTTAAAATTTTATCTTTCAACACACTGTGCCTGAGATGCCTGTGGACAACAATACACAGGTGCCTGGTGGAAACTAGAAGGGCAGGACGGCAGTCCGAGACGTGGGCTTGCTGCTATAGTGTCAGAAGTCACCAGGTATGAGGTGAGAGCTAACGTCATCAGCCTGCATGAAATCTGCTGGGGAGAGTATGTAGGAGTGCAAGAGAAACGACTGAGAATGGAACTTTACTATATATTCTTTTATATTATTCCTTAAGAGCATACCTTTTCATAAAAAGTACAAGCTTTCCCAAACTACAGGTCCCCACCTCTTGCTCCTTTTGTTGAGAGCAGCGGTTAGCTCTGCAGTCTAGATCAGCCACCTAAGAGCTAGGTAATCAAGGGCACACTAGACTCCCTCTGGGCCTCCATTGCTTTATCTCTATGATGAGGACAGCACAGCAACTACCATATCTGGATTTTCTTTTTCTAGCTTATGAATTGGTGGGGGGGGTAGGGGTGATTTTTTTTTTTTTTTTTTTTTTTTTAGCATTAGATGAGATGACACAGGTAAAGTGCTTCATACCGCATCTGTCAGAGGACACATGCATGATAGGTTTGCTGCTGTGTTGACGACAGTGATAAAGCCACAGCAAGGCTTACTACAGTTCCAGCCATAATAAATACTGGTTTTCATTGCTGTGTATGTTTTTAAAATGTACTTTCATCTCTCAATAGATGGCATATTTGAAAAGCATTTTGTTGATATGAGTAAAAAATACTTTGGTGTATAATAAAGACAGATTGGGCATTTTCTTTGCTTATGCACGTATGAATATCCTACATAAGAACTTGATTACGAAATTAATGCATTAAAAATGCACTCGTGTTTTCTCTGTTGATATTAAGCAATAATCTGCTTCTGATCCCATTAAATGTTAAGCATTCTGAGTACCCAGGAATAAAAACAAAAGAGACCCCTAAGTTCCCTAATCATTGAAGACAATAAGGGATGAAAACGTTTAGGGCGCATTAAGAATGTGTTCTCAGAGCTCCCGTAACTTCCGTTTCTACCAAAAACTCACTAAGCTGTATTACGGCAGATGCGTCCGTTCCTTCCCACGGGCTTGTAAGCACCTTGATGTCAAACTCTTCAGAACCCAATCCAAGACTCAGGACAAGTAAGCAATTGCTCCGCATTTCAAAGTGAGTGAGTGAATGAACTCCAGAGCACGTGGGATAGCACAGACCACCTCAGTTCCACCGACAGGAAGTGGCTCAGATGATTTCTGAAGTCCCTTTTTGCTCAAGTGACCATTAGCCTATGTCTGACTATCTTATCCTAATGGCTCTGCATACGTCCCCACTGCCACTAATGATGTTTATGTTTGTTTGTTTCTTTGTGATACCGGAAATTGAACTCATTCCAGGCAAGCGCCTATGCCACTGAGCTATATCCCTGGCCCTCAGATGATGAAAGTTAGTTAGTTAGAATAGAAATAAATAAGAGAGTAGGATATGTTTTAGAAGCATCAGTCTTTATGAAGTATTATTTTATTGAAATAGTTCTCCCCACTTTACTGTGTTAAAAACACACCTACCCTAAAATCCACCACCATACGCATTCTGAGTGTGCGTCTCAGCAACACTGAGCACACTGATACTGTTGTGCAGCCTTCACCACCATCCATCTATGCAACTCTTTCCATCTTGCAAAACTGAAACTCCGAACCCATCAACAAAATACTTCCCCACCCCAGCCCCTGGCAACTACCATTCTATTATCTCTCTCTGTGAGTCTGACTACTCTAAGTACATTGTATCAGTGAAATCATGCAGCATTTTGTCTCTGAGTCTGGCTCATTTCATTCAGCCTATCATCATGGTTCATTATGGAAAAACAGTTGTAAAAATTTAAAAATCACTTAGGGTCAAAAGAGATACTATGCTACATATTTTTAAATTGCACAAATTTACGGATAACAAGGCTAAAAGATGACAGGACACAGCTTTGACAAAGTTGTTGATAAGGACTGAATTGTTCCGCCAAACCCTGTGAACATCCAGTCTTTTAAAGCAAGCTATTGAGCACAGATCCTTTTATGTCTTATACGGTCACCAGGATATAGTGCAAAGTCAGACTGGAGGGACCTGGGACTGAGTCACCCTTATAAAATGCGCACAGCGATGCCCAAATTGACTGTGTGAAGGGTCCTGCGGGGCCATGCTGGGGCTCTTGATAAAATGTGCTCCACTTCCTTGTTTTTCTTCCAAATAGGTCTTCTCCCTTATGTCACGATGAACCCAAAACGTCAGTGCTCCTCTTTGTGCATGAAAGGGTAGGAGTCATGGAACTGGGTAAAATACACCAACATACCCACAGGGGAAAGAAGACAGGCTTCACTTACAACATTGGACAGGTGAGACTTATTACCATGTTCCATGCAACACAGAGACAAAGACTAAGCTTGTTAGTGAAAGCAATTCTTCACAAGTGCAGGCAGAAGAAAACAAGTAGCGAGCAGCCAACACCTAACACTGATGGCAAGGAGACAGATTTGCTGATCCTTTCGATTCTGAAATGGGGCACAGTTTCCTCAGCAATAACCTTGGAATTCTAAGGACTGTAGCATTCAGTCAGTAAACCATAGAATGCCAACCAGAGAGAGCAGTGGGCATGGGAGTAGCATTAGTAGCTCTAGCTGCATTCGCAGCAAACAAATTACAAGGTGTGGAATCACTCTGTTTCTCTCAGGAAAGGAAGGTCCTGTAACAGAATTCTGGGTTCACACACTTGTCCCTTAACACGACTGAGGAGGGACAGAAAACAACTGCAGCAGGCTGGGGAGCTGGTGGTGCGGGTTGAGCTCATGGCTCATGCTTCATTACTGTAACCTCTTTGACTCTATTTCCTCCATATAATTAGGTGAGGTTAGACCACATGATCTCTGAAGCATGGTCCAATGTGAAAACTGCATGGTTCTAGGAGGGTTTGATTTTTAAATGAATTTCATTTTATATTATTAGCAGCACTGATCTTACATTTCTACAACAGCTTTGCTTTTAGGAACACGTGGATGGGCATATTTTTTATGTGAGACAGAGACAGCAATTATTATCTTTACAAAGGAGAAAATGGAGACCTGAAAGAAAACATGTTTTTGCAAAAGTCATGCTGATATAGGATTTAGAAAATGTAGTCATTTTCTAAGAGGCAATATTAATAAATATAGAGTAAAACAAAGGAACACTTAAAATTTTATAGTTGTAGCACAATTTGGTTGGATCATGACATGGGCACAACAGCCTCTACACAGGTATGAACAATACCCAGTGCCTCGGGGTCAGGGGAGAGGAATCTCTGATCCTTTAAGTCTCAGTTGAAATTTTACTCCCTTTAAATAAGACTTTCTGTACCTCTGCTTATCCCACTCCCTACTCCCATGGAATTACTATAATACTGCGGGTCTTCTACAGCACTTTATTGGCATCTTTTAGAGCACATATAGCTTTCTTCCCATATTATAAATATGTACACATTTTACTTCATGTAAGTTCTTCATATATTATCCAAATCGCTTGTAGTAATAACTACTTGCAAAACCAATAATTCTCCATAACACTGGCTACAGGTTTTTTTTCTCCTATAAAGCACAAGTCAGAAATGTGAAGCAATGTATATATGCTACGCATAAGTATACAAATGAAACAACTATTACACGAAGGGCACTCCCTTGGGCTGGGGATATAGCTCAGTGGAATAAGTGCCTGCCTGGCAAGTGCGAGGTCCTGAGTTCAATTCCCAGTACTGCAAAAAAAAGGTAAAACCAACATCTAACCATGAACGAAGTGCACTCCCTAATCAAATGAGATGCACTCTGATACACTCTAGTGCAGTGGCAGTAAATCTGTGGTATGTGGGCTGCAGTGAGCTGTTATCAATGAAAGCTCTAAAAGGTTTGCCATCACTGCTCTAGTCTTTTGTATTTTACTCTATTTGAATGATAGTAGCCATTAACTAGGTTGATACTTATGCATAATTAGTGAATCTTAAACTATATACAGTTTTAAATAGTGCTCTGGAAGAGTTATTTTTAAAATAAAATACATATTTTCTGAAATTTATTGGATAATTCGTCCAAAAGCCATTCAGCCTACTAAGTCTGTGTCTTCCCACAGAGGCTGAAAAGCTGAATTCTTATCTTCTCAGGCTCCCTTGCAACTATGCACACCCATGACCCACTTCTGACCAAGGAAATACAACCAGAGCCCACCAGGTTGTCTCCTAGAGAAGATTTTTAAAAGGGCCGATTCTGACCTTATCCTCTTTCCCTTCTTTGTGCCCACAGGAGGGAAATGGTGTCTAGAAGTACAAGACTGGCGGATTAACACATATTTTTGGACTCAAGGATCCTCCATGAGAGCTAAATCTTTTTGAAAGGGAAGAGTGTCTTTCCTTGCAATTTATTTTGGATGGCCTTAAATGGTTTTATTTATATAAGAATGTCCAGTAATGGACTGGTTTAATAATCAGTCCACGGAGAAAAATCTTTTTTTTTTAAATTTCATCATGTTAATTTTACCCCCAGGCACAGTGCTGGTCACTGAGGATAACACAAAGACTAGAACCCAGTTCCTGTCTCTAAGAGCTTACAGTCTGATGGGAAAAGCAAAAACATAGCCTTGTCCAATGTGAGATAAATGCTATACAGGGCACTATCAGACCGCCAAGATGAGGCAGAAGGGATTCGCACCCTTTTCAAAGGGTCATAGGCAATGAAAACCGGTAAAGTTTACTCAATGGTTTCATGTTCTTTATTTCCCCTGCAAAGACATTTAAAAGATTATTTTAAATAAGGAACAATGTAAAGAAAATAACCACCCATGGCCTCCGATGAAGCCCTTCCTGAATCACTTAAACTGTTCCATGAAAAAATAACCTTCTTTGCAATTAAATCTCCAAATAGCTTTTTCTAAATTAGGAAAAACATTTACTACCTGTCATCTCACATTACATTTATTTTTCGTTTGTCAGTTAAATTAGTGCCATTGTGGGTGTTAAGTGATTCCTATTTTAGCACTTGGAAAGACCAACAACCAAAGATAAATGATGTTTGTGTACAGCAGCATATCCTAGAACAGTGGGCAGTAGACTAGAACACTGAATCAATTTTATCAAATAAAAGACAAATTTAAAAAACATACTAGAAGCAAAATTTTTTATTATTAATGTAGTGATTAAGTTAATTGAATCAGACCATTAAAGTCCACTGACCTCAGTGTGGTTGTTTAGTCTTACAACCCAGTTCTTACATAGCCGATGTGTGGTGGGGGTCTTAGATGCAACACTTCACTCCCATCAACCATACTTTTCAAACCAAATATGAATGGTGCCCAACTGCTGAAACACACACACATACACACACAAGAACCTGAAGTGAATAGTCACCATGCCCGGCCCCACCGAGTCCAAAGCCAAAGTTTTTATTTCAAACAATCTGATGTAAGTGAAGTTTCTGCTTTAGTCCATGAATGCCTTTTATCACAAAGAAAACTAAAGGTTTTTGAAGAGATTTGATAACGAGCTTAGTCAGAAAACTGTAACATATACAAATTTGTGGTTCCTCTATACATCCTTCTGGAACTTTTTCTAAATCCTTCTGGAATCTTTTCTCTTTGGTGTTTTGAGACAGGGTCTCACTGTGTAGTTCAGACTGGTCTTGTACTATGTACCCAAGACTGGGCTCAAACTTGCAGTGATCCTCCTGTCTCAGCCTTGCGAGTGCTGGGATTACAGATGTGCCAACATTCCTGGCACCTTTTCTCTTCTTTTAGGATTACCATGTAGGGACCACAAACAGTTCACTCGAGGTAAATGAAATATTTCAAAGTTGTGAATAATTGGACTTTGGGAGTTAATTTTCAACATATATATGTGTCTGCATGTGCATGTGTGTATATGTAATTTTATGACCAAAGTTTTATGGAACATAATTTAAAGAATCAAATAGGTATACATGGCCCTTTATACAAAACCAGTGGGCCTGTGTCATCACCATTTTTCATATTGCCAGACACAACTACACTCAAATCTTTTAGTGGTTTTCTTTTTGGTAATGACCGCTACACCTTTAGATGCAATGATACATCATTACTCTTGATCTTTTTTTATCATAAAAGGTGTTATCTTCGACTTCTCACCACAGGAGTTACCAATACACCAGCCAGAGGCCGCACCCACACTTGCCACTCTCTCCTGAGTCAGTGTTTATATTATTACTACATAAATACTATTTACAGTTGAATCACATGGCACATTAATAATTATTTTTCTTTTCTTGAACAAAGTCATCTTTCTACCTCAATCCCACCCTGTGACTAATTTTTAGTTTTAATTTTTAAAATGTATTTAACACCAATTATTTTCAAAATTATCCACAAATTGCTTAAATTTTTTTCTTACTAAGTCAAGAATTCTGTCCATTTTACCATCTTGAGGGTGGGAAGACCTCTGACTTACTCAGTGTGAAGTATTCTGTACACAAGACCCACTGCACCGTTGTCACCTTGGGATTTTTCTTTCACCATCGCCCTAGGATTTTCTTCCCTTCTCATTTGTGCCAAGTCTTACTATTTCCTGGTTCCCTGTTCTTTTCTTTCTTCTCTTCCCTTACTTTAACAATGTATATATTCTAGTAACTTCTTGAGAAGTTTGTGACAGCTCAAATAACTGAAAATGCATTCATCCCACCTTTACACGCTGCTTGCCTAAAGACCCAAGTTTAGGTTGGAAATGCATCCCTCAGAATTTCAAAGGCATTGTTCCCTGTTCTCTTTTAAAAATTAGTCCATGGCTGCTGCACATGAAGTTCACAGTCATCTCGGGAGGAGGAGCACGAATGCACCCAGCTTGGTGCTTTTCACCCCGACCCCACCGCTGAATCCTGCCCCAGGTTCATTATTGTTCTTGTTACCATTTTAGCTCATGTTTACAACTTTCAGTGTTTACACTCATTGTGAGTATTTGGCACAAGCACCTAATGCATCTTAAATCTTTTTACTTCCCCTCCCCCTCCTCCCCTCTCCTCCTACCTGTCTTCTGTACTCCTTACTACTTGTGAAAGACCCATCTCCCATTTCTTTCTTTTTTTTTTTTTTTTTCCAGGACCGGGGATCGAACTCAGGGCCCTAGTGCTCAGCGGCAAGCACTTAGCCCACTGAGCTGTACCTCCAGCCCCTCCCATTTCTTTCTTTCCCTCCTTTGTTTTGCTGTTTACTCTGCCTTACTCAAATGAGAGATACTGTACAGTATTTAAGCTTATGTGTCTGGTTTATTTAACATGAATTTCCCAGATGCGTCCATTTTCTTGCAAACATCTCAAATGTATCCTTTTTTGTAACTGAGTAGTATTCTATTTGTATAGATATCACATTTTCTTTATCCATTAATCCTCTGGTGGACATACAGGCTGCTTCCAGAATTTAGCTATTATGAATTGTGCTGCTGTAAACACTAGCATGCATGTATCACTGTAATATGCTGCTTTAGCTCTTTGGGAAAGGTAACTATTCTTTGTGTGTTTCAACAATTGAGAAGTTTAACCTATTTCGATTCTTACTTTGGGGGATGCAACCTATTTGCCCCTTTTTCTGAAAGCGTTAAGGATCTTCTCTTTATCCCAAACATTCTGCAGCATCATACTGGGAAACTTCAACATGGATCCCTCTGCAAACATCTATCATACCTTCTGAAAGGGAAACACGTATCCTCTAGTTCTGCTACTTTTTCTTAAATTACTTTTTGATGACTTTCTCTTTCCCATTTTCCCTTCTTTTTGGATTTCCTGTGATTTGGACAGTGGGTCTCATGGACTGATCCTCTAATTTTATTTTTTCCATGTTTTGGTCTTTTTTCTGTAATTTTGTAGAAGTTTTCCTCAACTTTATTTTCCAAATCCTTTTTCCCCCAAATCCTTTATATCAATTTTTTTCATTTGCCTATAGTATTTTAATTTTTTAATATTAGTTGTGAAACAATCTTGAATTTGTATAAACATTATAAAAATCTTATAAAGTTGGCCCTGAATCAAGGCCAGCAGTTTTCTGTAGCTGTTGGTTTCAAGCAGGAGCCTAAAGTGGTATCTTTCTATGGTCTGTTGGCCATTTCAGAGCTTTAGAAGTGTAATGGTCAATTCATCAGAAAGTAACAAATAACTAAATTTTACGAGAGAACTTCAAGACGGTGACCGGGTAGGCAACAGAGAGAACCTTCCAGAGGAATGCCACTCAGACAAAGGACAGAAGGGAAAGAGGTGGGTATCCTAAACTCAGGAAGGATCTGAAATGGGAATTGAAGCCCTCGGAAAGACTAAGCAAAACCTCTACTGGAGGAAAGGATCGGAGATCCTCCACGGCACAGTCGGAGGGAGAGGAGAAGGAGGAAGTCACCACTCCAAGCACACCCATGGCCCGCGCCCTCGTTCTGGCATTTGCAGCTTCAGCTTCGGAGGCCCACACTCACGGAAGCCTCCCAACTTGGCCAGAGGAGAGCGGAGTTCCGAGAGCTGGTCCAGGGCTGGAGAGGAGGGCGCAGCCAGGAAAGGAGGCAAAGGCAGTTGGTAGCAGTTGTCGAACCCAGTGTGAGAATGAGAGGCTGCAACAGCCACTGAGGCAGAGTCCCCACTCTGTGGCAACCTTCCTAATCAGCGCCTGGAGAGAATCAATGCAACTAGTACACAGTGCACCACGCCCGGCTCTGCGCCTGCCTCGAGATGGTGGCCCCCTGCCTCTCAGCTGGGTGAGCAGCTACCGGCAGAGAGCAGCGGGGAACCTCAGCGGTGAGCCACGGCAGCTCCCAGGGATCCGGCCGAGGAGCAGATGGGGGCTCCAGCACCGCAACAGGAGGGAGATGGAGATGGAGGTGGATCGCATGGCTCCACACCTTTCTCATTCCAACATCAGGCAGGAAGCACGAGCTGGGTTGCCGGGGCTCAGCTCCCACCCTGAACTCTTTCTGGGAGCACCTTGAGTCTCGGCAGCTTGAGCAAGCACCGCCTGTTCCTGGCAACAATGGGACGAATCCATGGTCTTCAGAACTCATCCCAAACTATTAATGTGTGCACCAAGAGGGTCTCCTTACAGCTTGCACATATGAACCTTGCATGACCCCGCGACTGCTCCAGCCCCGCTGAGGGCCCCACGGCTGGTCCGCAGTGGGCCCCGCAGCTGCTCTGCTGAGGGTCCCGCTGAGGGCACCTCACAGACTGGACCCGCCCCCACCCATAGCACGGCGACGGGGTGGAGCTGGGCGGTCCGCTGTGAGCATATGTGCTTTTCCACCTCCGACCATGGCAGTTTGTATACACCCATGTATGTTATAGTATAGTCTGAGGCAGCTATATGTCTTCCCAAGGCGAGAGTCCAGGGGTATAGATAAACCCAGGAGTACAGTTATTATCACAGGGAAGATGACTGATTGAGTGGTAGGGCAACA
>PVLD010012369.1:0-60757 GCA_004027595.1 Dinomys branickii | reverse complement strand
GGGCTTTCCCACATCTCGCCCCGGCAGCCTGGTCCGCCCTACCACATCTCCCCCGGCATCTCAGAGAAATACGCCCAGTTTAAACTTCCCAGCCGAGGTCCCGGCATTCACGCTCGCCAAGTCTGTCTCGAGCTGGTGGTGTTTATTAAGGAGGTTCGCTCCCTTGCTGCTCACCTGGTCGCCATCTTCCCCGGAGCCTGTGCTAAAGCTTTTTAATGAGGTGATATCCCATTTGTTCATTCTCTATAGTACTGCCCAGGTGGTCTGGGTTTTGTTCATTAAGTCTCTGCCTACACCTACATCTTCAAGATTTCTACCTATTTTCTCTTCCAGTAAATTTAGTATTTCTGTTTTAATATTTAGATCTTTAATCCATTTTGACTTTAGTTTAGTGCATGGTGATAGACACGGGTATAGTTTTAGTCTTTAGCATGTGGAGAGCCAGTTTCTCCAGCACCATTTATTAAAGAGGTTTATCCCAGAGAACATTTTTGGCCCCTTTGTCAAAGATAAGATGGTTTAGTATGTTTGGAGTGGTGTCTGCATCTTCTATTCTGTTGCACTGATCCTCAAGTCTGATTTTTGGCCAGCATCATGCTGTTTTTATCACAGTAGCTTTGTAGCATAATTTCAGGTCAGGAATTGTGATGCCCCCGACTTGCCTTTGTTGCCCAGAATTGCTTTTGCTATTCTAGGTTTCTTCTGGTTACAAATTAATTTGAGGAATGCTTTCTCTAGTTCTGTGAGGTATGCTAGTGGTATTTTGATCAGAATTGCATTAAATCTGTGTAACAGTTTTAGAAGTATAGCCATTTTCACTGTGTTGGTTTTTCCTATCCATGATCAAGGATATCTTTTCATTTTCTGATATTTTCTTCAATCTTTTTCAGAGTAATGTAGTGTGGACTGTATAGATCTTTTACTTCTTTTGTTAGGTTGATATCTAAGTACTTCAGTTTTTTGGATGCTATTATAAAGAGTTTCATTTCCCTAATTTCTCTGTGAGTTTGTTGTATCAGATTGCTATTGATATCTGACTGTTGACTTTGTATGCAGCTACACTACTGAATTTGATTATTAAATCTGCAAGTCTTTTGGTGGAGCTTCTGGGGTCTTCTATGTAGAAGACCCCATTTTATTTCTTATTATTTTATTCATTTTATTTCTTTCTCTTGTTCAATCACTCTGGCTAATGTTTCCAGAACTATATTGAATAAGAATGGTGATAGTGGATATCATTGTCTTGTCCATGATTTCAGAGTGGAAGCTTTCAGTTTTTGACCATTTAATATGATGTTATCTATTGATTTGTCATAGCTGACTTTTCTATTCAATTTTCTGCAGTGTTTTTATCATGAATGGATGTTGGACTTTGTTAAATGCTTTGTCTGCATCTATTGGAGTGATTATGTGATTTTTGTCTTTGGAAAAACCCTTTTATGAGGGAAAACATTTAGAAGAAAATATTTCCAGCTGCCCTAGTCTGTATGCTTGGATGGAACATCTCCTCCCCCAAAGCACATGCCGATTGATTATCGAAGCATTTTTTATGAACAGATAAATGTGATCTAAACTCTTTTTCTTGCTAACAAGTTATAAATAATATGATGATAAATAAACATAAAAACAGGTTCATTAAAACAAAGACAGCCCTTATTTCATTTTGATTTAAACAAAAAACCTTCTCATTCAGTACTATTTGTATTTCTGAGGGATTAAGCTTCATATTTTTGGCAAAGTGAGTTGGGATTTCCTGTTTCTGTACTTTAAGGTTGTAATCACCTTCTCTTGATTTTTTTCAAAACACATGTGAACATCCTGATACTGATAATACCCATAAATAAGCAAACATCCTGAGCTTTATACTAGTAATCCTTTAAATTTGCAAAAGTGACGTAAGTTTTACTCATTTGCTGGAAATTGTAAAATAATATGATGTTTCAAGTGAATTCTTAACCACGTTATCACTGGGAAACTGAACCGTGTTACATTTCTCCTTATGACACTCCAGTCTTTATTGTTCACCATAAGAGCTCTCGAAGGTGAGTGACCAAGAGCAGTGTGCACAGTTCTGCATAACATTTATTACTTCAGTTATGGGTTTTTTTCCATGTTTCCCACTGGGCCTTTCCTACGTTTTTCCCAGTGTGGCCTTCTTAATGTTAACTACTTAGGGACTTTCTTCCATCTGCTTCCCTACAATTTATTTATTCATTTATTTATTACTCTCAAGTTTCTGTGAGAGTAGCTTGTTTCTTTCACTGTGTAAAATCAGATTTTTGTGCTTAGTATGTTAGGCCAACAAGGTGCCTTCTCAGTGCCTTCACTCCTAAAATCTGTGTTACAGGATCATCCTGCTGGTGGACAGTTCCTGTCCCATCCACTGATCTCCTAAACTGTGCAGTGCTGGGCAAATAGGAGCTGATCAGGCATGGCTGGGGGAGGGGGGGGGCACGATAAATAATTTATTTTAGCTTTTTTTATGAAACGTTTGTATTCTCCAGAATATATTGTCTCATAAAATAATATTTTAGTACAGATAATCTATATACCTCTATTTATATCACTTATTTACAAATATGGTACAAAGATATTTATGATATGCTTCTCACTAATATGTGTGTGAACTATAAAATTCAGAGGCAACTGTATTTGGAAGCAATTATATTTTATGTCACTTCTCCCTGTTTCACAAGCCAGCTCTTCGCTTCATGTGTAGAATTTTATTCGTACCCCCTTCATAGCTTATAGACTTCAACCCAATATTTTTTTTTAAATTTGTGGGGGACTTAACTGTCAGTGAATCAAGGACCAAGATTGAGCCTATTGAACAGGGACTCATGCACTCAATCTCTTTTTCTCTCTCTCTCTCTCTCAACATAATATTTATATTTATTTATAATACTTTATGGAGTCCCCTGCATAATATTTATATTTATTTAATTTATATTTATTAACACATAGTAATTGTACAAAGTAATGGCCTTCCCTGTCATGTTGTCATGTATGCACACACTCTATTTGGATCATGTTCAGCCATCCCTTCCCTAGCTCTTCCCCCACTCCACCTACCTCCCAGCCCCTGATAATTCCTCTTCTGCTTTAGAGACTTAAGTCTTCACATATGAAACTGTCTTGCTTACTTTTCTCTCATCGCTGAAACAAAATACCTGACACCCAAAATTAAGGAAGGAAAGGTTTATTTAGTTCACAGTTTGTGGAAGTTTCAGTCCATACTGGGCTGGCTCCAAGGCAGAGTGGCACATGGCAGAGGGCAAACGTTCATGGTGGAGGAAGACAGCAAAAGCAACAAGAGCAAAAAGGGAGGAGGGGCGGCAGGCAGGCTCTCTTCCTGTTTCCTTTTCCTGTTTACTGCTTACATATGCAAAGTGTCTGCTCCAGGGCAGGTGAAGCACTCACATCCATAATCCCAGCACTGGACTATGAAGCAGTCAAATATCTGGAAGCCTGCACTCATGACTGCATGAGGATTTGAGGGGACATACAGACACAAACCATAACAGAGACAACATGTGAAACTTGTCTTTCTCTGTCTGCCTAATTTCTAGTAACATGATGTCCTCCTGTTCCAACCACTTCCCTGAACAGGGCAGGATTTTGTTTTTCTCTCTGGCTGAATAACACTCCTCTGTGTATGTACACTGTATTTTCTTTACACACCTGTTGACAGAAACGTAGGCTGGCTCCTATCTTCACTATTAAGAACAGTGCTACACTGAATGTGGGCAGGCAGGTGTCTCTTTTGCATGCTGACTTCACTTCCTTTGCATATGTACTCAAGAGGGGGGTGGCTAGATCCTCCGGGAATTCTATTTTTAGCCTTCTGAGGATCTTTCATACTGATTTCTCTGCTTCCTACTCCCATGCTTTATCACCTCCTCCAGCACAAGAGATTCCTTCTGTAACCTTCACAGCTACATTCTAGATTCCAATTCCCCCCGCCCCAAAACAACATTCAGTCCATTCTTTCAACAGCCTTTCCCTGTCAGTCATCTCCATGTTTCTTAGTATTGACAAAATCTTCTGACTACAGCAATAGGTGAAGTCCATATTTTCATCTCACGTCAGCCCCCTTTCTCACCTGGCCTTTTAGTTTTTTATGATCTGGACTTACTCAAGTATATCATTTATTTAGTGTTTAGGCTGACTGGCAGCAATCACCTTGTAACAACCAATCTATTTTCCTTCGCATATTAAAAAAACAATCATTTTCACCAATCACAAGGCATTTTGAACAATGAGATGCAGATGGAAACACTCTTTCAATCTCATGCTAAAGACATAGAAGGAAATTAAGTCAACTACAAACTAAGCCCTATCTCTCTCAGGCTCTGTGGAATGCAGATGTAATGGTTGGAGTGCCAATTAGCATTATGGACCATGAAGTAGCACTGAGGGTGGAAACCACATAATAAAATGATGAAGTGGACAGATAGAAGATAGAAGTCTGGATCCCTGATAGCTCGGCAGTTCCCAAACCAGACCTGTATGAAATCTCACATATAAGAGGGGAATAAATTTCTCTATTGGGTAAGTCAGTGTCATGTTGGGTTTATTTTTGCTTATAAATAAACTAGGCTGTAACTGCTATCCAAGCAGAAGAAAATGAAAAGAGACCCATCCTCATCTTTGTCTCTTCTGTAATTTTCCCAATCAGGAAACTTTGATGGAGGACATTTCCAGCTATCTTCCTCCTTACACCCCACCTTGGAATGAAGAGATGTTGCCATTAATCTCCCCTAAAATACTCCCCCTCGCTTTGGAGACTTATCTGCTATTCTATCCACATTCTGAGCAACCCTGGGAGTCCTCTTTCATAAATGTCTTTATGAGATGGGATCAAAAATGCAGTAAACACCACTGTAAAGTGCCATCCAACAAAAAGACAGGCTCATAAAAACATGACAGTGGGTTTTCATCCACAGTAGTCACTGGATTTGCCATTGTGAGATTTCTGGCTCTCCCCAAAGTCAAACCGACTCGAAAGGTAAACACACTGAATTCATTCAGGTTGAGGCAGCCAGGATAGGCACTTGAAAGAGGATTTCCACAACTGCTTCAGAAAGTGGCAAGAACAAGTGTATTTGAAGCAAGAGGTGATATTTTGAGAGGGATTAATGGTGCTATGGTTTGTGTCTGGAGTCCCTGCAAAGCCTCAGGCAGTCATGGGGCAGGCTTCTACAGTTTTTGATTGACTCATAGTCCAATGCTGGGATTATCAATGTGAGTGCCACACCCACCCTCGGGCGGGCAGGCTGCACACAATATAAGGGAGGGAAAGAGGCTGCTCTCTGCTGCTTTTCCCTTTTTGCTCTTGTGCTTTTTCTGTTTTCCACTGCCATGAACTGTTGCCCTCTGCCATGTGTCACTCTACCTTGGAGCCAGACGAGTATGGACTGAAACCTCCACAAACTGTGAGCTAAATAAACCTTTCCTTCCTTAATTCTAGGCCTCGGGTATTTTGTCTCAGCAATGAGAGAAAAGTAACTAAGACAAATGTCAGTGTGTCTTTTACTATAATCTTAAGTATTAAATTTTTCAATTTAAACAGTTCCTGCATATTTTCATTATATCATCATCTTGGTACCTTTGCTTACAAACTGGGTTCTTTCCATGATTCTAGTCACAAACCGAATTGGACAAGAAATAAAGAAATTTAATGGTTAGGTCCAATGTTAACTTTATGGGGAAATTTGGTTCAGTTTTCATCCAGCTCAGTTTCTGACCAGAACTGTGAAGAGAATTGAGTTTATGAACTGAGGTACCACTGTATCTTATATGAAGAAACAAACTCCATGAAGAAAAGGATTTTTATCATTCTGTTTACTGCTATGTTTTCAGGGCCTGGGACATAGTACTTCCTCAACAAAATGCTATTGAGTGTGTGTGTTTTATTTTAAAGAAAAAACAATGAAAACAATATAGAATTTCAAAGCAGGATGATAGGAAATTAACAATCATTATTGTATTGCATATTGTTATGTTGAAAGTAGTTGCTCAGATTACCAGATATAGGCATGCAAAATTGGTCAAAAAATATAAGCACTAATTGTTCCTTTCCATTAACTAATAGAAATTAGTAGTAGAATTATTTTAGCTATGTTGCATATGTATGTACATCTATATATTCCTCTTTCTTATTTTCTCCTTTTCCCCACCCCAGTTCTTTCCTTTCGAGAAGTTTCATTCCCTTTCTGGGTGTGACTTTTTTAATTTTTATTTTATTAGCATATGTTTGCAGTGCATAAACTTTATATTCATTTTAAGGAGTAAGTATGTGTACACAGCACATCTTGATTTTTTGCTAATCTCCACTGCCTTCCCACCCATGTCCCCTCCCTCCACCTAAATCTGGTTTCCGTTTTCATCGTTGTTGCTGTTACTAATTTTAGTTCATGTTAGTTACATACAGCGTTTATATGGAGTTTAAGGGATGCCTTCACAGCCAGCGCCAGCTGTCAGGTCCAGCCCTGCTCCATGCTGCCCTCCCTGTGTCTTGCTTGCCTCCCCTATAGCCTTGAGCTCCCCACAGAATATTCTTAGGCAGTTTGCTGTGCAGCCTCAACAGGCCTCTTGCAGAGGAGGTAGGGGTGCCCGCACAGATGGACCCTGGGTTGAGGCCCATCACATTCCCCAAGCATTTCTTCTCCTCTGCCACAGCCTGGCATCCCTGACTTGACTTTCCCAGGACTCTGCCGTGTGTCTGGCACTCTCATGGGCATGAGACACACAAAGAAGGCCTCACTCCCTGTGACTCCGTGATCTCTGCAGCAATCTCAGATTTCACCCCTCTCTTGCACAAAAATACTTGGCCAGAGGCACAGGAACAAGTGGGCTGCACATGGAACCCAGGCATCCGTGGTGCCCACGGAAGTCTTTCCCAGGATGTGGGACTGAGCAGAAGCCCAGTCACAGGGGCAGTGCATGGAGCATGTGGGAGCACGTGGAGCTGCCTGAGCAGCCTGTAGAAGTATTCGTCTGTGACATGGTCTCTCCCTTCTCACCATCCAAATGCTTATCTTCTAATGACTCATCTGCATGTAATTCCTGCCTTCCCCAAAGAGATTTTCCAGACTTCTTATCGTGAAGGCTTTAGTTCAGTCAACATCACAATCATCTCAGAGGGTCCCCTACCCACCTCTCTCCCCTGCCTTTCCTACTCAGTTCCCTGCCCTAGCTCTACCTTTAGAGCACTGTGACTCTCAGAAGGCATCTGCCTGTGAGGCCAGCCTGGGCCACAAAGTGAGTTCAAGGCCAGCCTGAACTGCATAGTGAGACCCTGTCTCAAAAAAAGAAAGCGCCTGCTTGTGGGGTGGTGGGTTGGTTGTCTTGCTTCCTCACTAGAATGCAGGTTCCGGGAAGGCAGTGTGTTCACACATGTAGGCTCAAGCCTCAGAGCATGCCTGGCGTGCAGTACTCACAAAATGCCTGATGAGTCTGTTTCTAGCCCAGGTGCTGGAATACACCTAGGACGTGGTCGCTCAGCTTTATACTTGAGTACAGTGGCCCTTCCTGGGTTCTGAATTTATAGATTCAAGTGATAACTTATTGAAAATATTTCAAAAAAGTTTTTAGACTGAACATGTAGGCTTTTTTATTGTCATCATTCCCTCAGTGATTTAACAGCAATCATTTCCATGTCATTGACGTTCAATTAGTTACTATGTCATTTAGAGATGGCTTAAAGTATATGAGTCTACAATCCCAGCACTTGGGAGGCTGAAGCAGGAATATCGCCATGAGTTTGAGGATTGGGCTACAAAGTGAATTGAAGTACAGTCTGGACTACGTAGCAAGAACCTTTCTCAAAACTATCAATCAGTAAAAAGCATACAGGAAGATGTGTATATGCCCTGGACAAATACAATGCCCTTTTGTATAAAAGGCTTAAGCATACACAGATTTTAATGTCCAAGGGGAGTCTTGAAACTAATACCCCACAGGTACCAGTACCTTGGTCCCATTTCTCCACCACCCGCCCACTCTTCCATCCCCCACCCTCCTCTCCTTTCCTCCTGCCCATCCTGAAGACGCTCTCCTCTGTGGCTACTGCAGGGGGGCAGCAGCTGTGGGACCCTCTGAAAACCCAGAGCTGGGCAGCCGGCGGTCCCGCAAAGAAGGCCAGCTGCTGCTAAGCCTCAGCCTGGCCCACTGACCTCCGGGCTCTAGGGCAGTGAGAAGCGGAGCCCAGTGAGTCTCTTCCCTCAACCGAGCTCTAAACAGCATCCAGTTGTTGGTCCTGCTCCCATTATTCGCAGGAAGGTAAAACTTAAAATAACCAAAGCCTAGGAGATCGCCAACGCCCTAAGTGAAAACACAGCTGAGAGATTCAGAGAGACAGATCAAAAGTACAGGGGTCTGGCCTTTAAATTCTAAAAACCGGAGTTACCGACCTTCATTCCCTCTTTTCTGTTGCTGCCGCTACCTTTGACCTTACATGCAGTGCTCTTCTGTGGCCCCAGCGCCTTTGTTGGCCGGGACTGGCCCTGAGTACCACTTTCCAGGATCTTCGATAAACACAGCTGCTTACTACTTACTCCTGGGTGTATGGCTGGCAATTCTTACTTCATCATACACAAGAACCTGGACTACTATTGGCCCATTCAACCATAACTGCTCTGCTGCCTGCCCCTGTGTTCACTGCGCCATTGCTGTCACCGGGCCCCTTGTCAGCCTCCCACTGCATCAGGGTGATCAAGAGTTGCTACAGCTCTCTGGAGGTGAAGGAGGCAGAGAACGGGTAACACAGTGGGAAGTATGCAGGGACTTCCCTGCAAAAATCACATGCTCTGTAGGTGCCTAGGGTTTGGGACCCCCCCCCCCATCCCCACCTGAAGGGTTCTCTTTGGCCAGGAGCAGCCCCCTGGAAGACAGGGAAGGAATACCTTGGGATGCGCTGGGGTTCAGCCTGAAAAAGGACAGTCTTTCAGGAATTCGTCAGTACCCCTAGCCCTACCACTGCCACCACGGTGGTCCTGAGGTACAGAGAGCAGAGCTGAGACCAGGAGGAAGCCAAGACCAGCCTTCTAGGGTCGCACCGCTCTAAACTGTCCAGGGTCAGAACAGACTACCTCCAAAGGGAAAGCATGAGATCCCTGTCCCTATGGTAAAGTAAGAAAGTAAGGATCTAGCAAGCCCAGGAGAAGACTTCAAGAGCCCCAAAATGCAAGCTCCCATGTTATGAATTGCTCGCATGTTATGAATGCTCCCTTCAGTTCTCAAGGAAGTTCCCTCACTGGTACAGCCTGAGGCATCAGGTGCAATGCTTACAGATTCCAGCAGAGAGCAGTGTTTAGCTGCTACAATGTCTGAGAAAGCCCTGGTTGCAAAATCCCAAGGCTTCAGTGCCCACAGTAATTTCAGAGGCTCTGGACCTGGCTCCTCACTGTGTGCCCGCGCCCTCCTTGCCCCAGCCTGGTTTCCTGGCTACCACGTTTGCCTCTTCTCTGATAACCTAAATTCTTTTCCCTCCCTCACGCTCCAAAAGAATCTCAGCAGTGCTGATCTGCAGTTCAAATCCCTCTGACAGTGGTCCCCTTCAATAGAACACAGTCCAGCAGCTCAGCCTTCAGGCCCTGCACTCTCTCGGACCCACCTCTTGGAGTTCATGTGGCAATATCTGGCCTGTCTTCAGCTGTGCTCTAGGCACACTGGTCATCTTTCTATTCCAAAACTAGAGGAGATTCTGACAAGCCTCAGACCCTTTGCCCTTGCTATTCCCATTGCCTGGAGCCCCCTTTCCTCTACCACTGCTGGCTGCTTTCACCATACAGTTTCTTGTTCAAATGTCACTTTCTGAGAGAGTCCCTTGCTAACTATCCAAACATTTGTCCTTCCCAGTCCTCAAAGTCCTATCTCTGCCTTGTGACTGTTCTCCTGCATTTCTGTAGCTGAGATTATTTTACCAAACCTCAGGCAACAGATGATACCAAAGTGGCCCCTATATGGTATATACATGGTAATAAATGACACTATACTGTGACCAGAGCTTCAGCACCTCCACCACCACTTCACAGCCAGGTTCAGCAGGAGAAGGGGACTCAAGTCTCCAATTCCTATCCTGTCTGCTTTCAGGAAGCAGCCATCCAGAATCTCGGGTTGTGCTTTGCTGGGTCTCACACCCTAGCTGTGTGGTGCTCATGCCCTCTGATGGCACCAGGCCAGGTCATGTAGAAATGTCCTCCCAAGATAAGTAGGACTCACCTCCTGGCATAGGCAGAACAAGGGTAAATGGATGCCTGTGGCTCAAGACAAGGCAGGGCTGTCTCTCCATTCTCAGAATGAGGAGACACTATCTCCACTGCCACAGAGTCCAAGTTATTTGGTGCCACCCTGCCACATTTGCCTCCTTCATCTAGCACAAAGGCTAGCCCTAGACAAGGGCATGCAGGAACACACAGTACTACAACTAGTAGTGAGGTCAGGCCTGAGAATAGATGATCACTGAGGCAGATGCATTTGGATCTGCTGCCCAGCATCCAGGCCCTATTACACTGGGAGCCCCCCTCTTCACACTTAGTTCAAGTGACTTGGCTAGGTCTCCTCTCTCCATTCCCATAACCTAGTGTACATGTGACCCATCCTGACCAATCAGAGCATCAGATCCCTCCATGTGCAGTGATTGGCTCAGAAATGAGCATGTGACCCGAGTCAGGTCAACAAGAACCAGCCCTGGAATTTATTATGCATTGGAGACATCATATTAGACCTCCATCTTACTGAGCTTGAAAGACATACAGACTTTACAGTTCCTCAAATTTACTTTTTGACTTAAGCAGTTTGTAGATTTCTATCACGACCCCAAGAGTCACTGCTAATCCATGTATGGTATTGGGTAACACCTGGTGCCCTGAGAGAGGAGCCAACACTGTGGCAGTCCTGGGATGGAAAGAGCACTTCTGGCTAGAACATCGGAGAAGGCTTCATGGAGAAAACAGAGGCCTTGGACTCTGTGTACAGGTTCACAAAAATACCCTCAGCCAAGGGGATTCTGAAAAGGCTTCATCAGTGAGGATGAGGCAGAAATGGAATTTTTGAGTCCAAGTCCACTCAAAAGAAAGTGGAGCCTGAATTGACACACAAGGCACGGTGGAGGGAGGGCTGGCTTGGTCTAGGTCCACCAAAAGAATCCAGCATGGCCCTTTCCTCAGAGCTCTGAGGAGCCCTATCATGTGTTTCTGAACTTGTAGCGGGGGCCAACCGTTGCCCTAATGTGAAGGCTGCATCTGCTCTGTGAGCAGAGTGTACCTCCAGGTGGGCCTCAGAGTGACAAGGCATCTGGATCAAAAGTTTGGGCCCAATTGGTCAATTTAGCCACTTAGCAAGATACTGTCCCTTAAATTTAAAAAAAAAAAAAAGAATGTTAAAAGGATTGGGAATATAGCTCAGTACAAAGACCCTGAGACCAGAGAGAGAAAGAGGGAAAGAGAAGGAGAAAAGGAGGGAGAGGAAGAGAATGAGAGTGATTGAGACCGAGATTTTAAAAAGGGATCCACCCGCTGGCCATGGTGATACACGCCTGTAATCCCCACTCAGCAGGCTGAGGCGGGAGGGCCACCGTGAATTCCAGTCCAACCTGGGTTTTAGAGTGAGTTCAAGGCCAGCCTGGACTGCATAATGGAAATCTGTCCCAAAGAAGAAAAAGAAAAAAATAAAAATGAACCTACCGCATCCCACTATATCCCACCTTGACTCTTACGTGCTCATCAATGCTACAAATGCCCCATACCCTAGCCTGAGCATCATTAAGAAAGGGCTCACAGACTGCTTTCAGAAGCAGGCCGAATCACAGCAGCCATCTGGAGACACTGGCCCACCCTGGTCTGTAATCTAAAGCTTGCCTGAGAGGCCTTGAAGGGTCCTTAACATTTGATTCCCAAGGATCCAATGCTGTTGGAGACAGATCTTGGCCAAGGCTGGAGATGCAGGTATAGGACCCAGCACTGGAGAAAGGCCTGGTGACAGCCAGGATACACCAAGGCAGTGCCACTCCTGAGAGTGACTGCAGCTCCTTGCAAACATTGCTCTCCTTGTGTTGCTTTCTGAAATAGGGACATACTTGTGACTGACATTCAGCAAGGTGAGGTTTCTTGTTTTCCCAAAAGGTTTGTATTTAATCTGCAAGTTATACACAGAGAGAAACATGGTATTGAACCCAAGCTGATGCCCAAAAATATGAAAATGAAAAAATCATATTTAGCTCTTCCTTTATAAGAGCAATATACCTCCTACATTCACTCCCGAACTAAGTGATGTTTGGGGATCTCCCTTGGTCTTGGTTAGCTTGGTGCACTCCCTTGGAACCAACCAGGCACGTTGACACCAGTGAGCCTCAAAAAGTGCAAAGCTAAGAGCAACCCCAGTCCCTTAAGAAGCTGCTATGGCCCCTGAGCCCTGTCTGAGGGCACAGGCTTTCTCCTTCATCTCTTCATACACCCTCCCCAGCCAGCTCCCCAAGAACATGGGAAATTCTCCTATACAAAGTTAGTGTCATTCTGGGATTTCTCTGCAGGTTCCACCTCCTGTCAAAGGTGCATGGAGAGCCTTGCCCAGACCCAGGCTTCTCCTTCAAGGGCATCTGCGCTCACAGATAGGCAAAGGATGGAACTGAAGTGCCACAGCATAGCTCCATGTTAACTTAAAACAACAGGCTCCCCCCGCTCCTTATTCCTAGGGCAAAGAAAAGTAGGGCATTTGAAGGGATATTAGAGTGAAATATGACAAATATAAGACAATTTTAAGAAATGATTCATTCTATATGTGGAATACTTAAGCAGTATGAGAAAACCATTTCAATGACTGTCTCTTGGCCTCAGAAGACAACTCAGCACAGTGTCCAAAGGGGTATGACACCTAGCTCAGTGGTCTTAAAGAGGTCCTTGTGAACCAATGAGGCACCTCCATCCTATTCTCCAGTCTGTTATCCCCTAGTCCCACTCCCTTCCTAGGTGCCAGTGGACAGGTGGGTAAGAAAAGGATCAGGGCCAGGAAAGGTCTAATTAGATTGCTGCAGATATAACATCATTTGGGGCCTTGTACAAGATAGTTACATGATTATTGGCATTTGTCATGTGTGAAGGCCCCTGGATCCCTCATACCCCTTCCTCATCACTGCAGATCTTGCATCATAGCCCCTTGAGTGAGTCTTTGCCTTCTGTAGCTGAATGCTATGGGTTCCTTCAGCCCAGCTCATGTTCATCCCCTTTAAAGGACCATCTGTCCTTCTACAAAGTCCTCTTAAGCTCTGACTCTTTAAATCCAGTTCCTTGCCATAAAAACACATCTGGACCGTGGCAATCCCCAGATGTCCTTGTCCAGCCAAAATGTAGGCTGTTCTCCACCCCATCATGACTTGGGCACGTGTGGCCACTCCGGATGAGCCCCTCACCCATAGGTATTTCCAGGTAGGGATCAGAAATCAGTCCCTACACCCAGTAAATATCAAAGTACACAGACCACTCTGGGTGGATGATCCCCTGGAAGCCTCTTCAGTTGGCTTTGATAAGAAAGAAATGCCCTTCCCACATGGAGGTTGGGACAAGTGCTGGCAAGGCAGAGAAATAGATAATACAGTCCATTCTTAATGAAACCCTCATAATCCTGTTCTTTGTGTATGTTTGTTTGTTTAATGGTATTGTTTACTTTATTTGTTTTGAGACTGGATCTTGATAACTTTCACAGTGGGCTCAAACTTACAACCTTTGTGCCTCAGCCTCCCAAATAGCTGGGATTACAGGTACGCATTACCATGACAGACTTCATTACCCCTTCTTAGTCTTCCAAAATCTCAGCCTTCTCTTTGTCTTCAAGGTGAGAATTTTAGACTCTTAGCATGTCCCATGCACTGTGGACTCTCTCCAACAAACAGGAAGTTGTCTCAGCCCTTTCAGGCTGTGTTAGTGCTACACCCCTTAGGGTCACAGAAAGTAGATTTCAATCCTAGGCCTTTGTTTAATAAATCACTTGACCTTGGGCTCCACGTTGAGATTCCCTTGGTCTCAAATTCCTCACCTGTGAATTGAATTTTAAAATCTCATTTCACAAGATTTGAGAGAAGTGTGGAGCAACACTGCAGGGCATTGGGTACAAGTGCCTGGGTTATGAGGAATGCTCACTAAGTGGAAATCATTCATACAGTCCTACTGAGACAGGGGCCTCCTGCGCTCAGCTAGGGAGGCCTGGCAAGGGCTGTGTGGCAGCAGGAGCATCTCATCCATTATGCTAGAGCTGCTCATTTGGCTTCCTGAATCACAATAAAGACCACAGGCCTTACTTTCCCCCTCCCTTTGTGCCACATTGATTCTGAACTAGATGACCTTAAATATCTCTGTGCTCCCAGTGCCTCCCTTGAAAAGTGAAGACAATGTCAAACCGTCTTGAGAAATACAGGCTCTTTGACCTGAGAAAGTTGTTGCGAGGAGAAAATCAGATGACATATGGTAGGTGCCTGTCATAAGGCTTGTAGCCTGAGATCTTCACAATTACCAATTCCTTCACCCCTGAGTCCATGAGAGGAAGTGTTATCTGCCATCCACATGTCTTAATCCGTAAGACTGTTGGGACAGTTGAAGAACAGAGTGTGCCAAGGTGGACTTGTAAAGGGCCACAGTCACTGTAAAGAATAAGCACTGCTATCAGGGATATTGCTCAGTGGCATAAGTGCCTGCCTGGCAAGGACAAGGTCCTAAGTTTGATTCCCAGTACTAAAAAAGGGGGGGAGGGCACTGCCGACATCAGGGAGACAGAAGAGGCCAGGGGTTCTATGCACACTTCTTGAAGAAGCAGCCACTTTAAATTCTCCTCCTCAAGGAAGAACCAGAAATGTCTTCTCTGACATCTGTTTCGGTCATAGGAATAGCTATCCCACAATCGGTAAAGGGAAAAATGGGGTCCATATTTTGTGAAAGTCAGGTTGGTTCCCAAGGAGTATTTTCCAGCAAGTTCATTCTTTGAAGGAATCAGCAACATCCTATGAAGACATTTTTTTTAAAACTGAAAATCCTGTAGAAACACCTTTGGCTGATAGGAGTAAGTGCTGGTCTTGTGGCTTCAAGAGCAACTACCATTTCTACTCTGTTCAGCTCTTTAAGGAAGCCAAGAATGCAGATGAAGAAGCTATAGAGATGCTTCCTTTTGTACTTAAGAAAAAACATTAGTTTTTAAAGAAATCTAAATCCTAGATCAGATTTCTTATTTTGTTGAATTCTATCTCTATTGTAAGTATATGCCTTACAGGTCCTACTTCTGGGAAGAAGTATAAAACCATAAGTTTAGAAGCACCAGCTTGAAGCTCTGTTGTAGAGCATGTACTTAGCATATGCAAGACCCTGACTTTTAGCCCAGCACTAACAAAGGAAGCACAGCACAGGTTTTACACCGCTGGGAACAAGTGACCGTGATACTACAGCAAACTCTGGCAATGATTTAGCCCTGGGCTGTTTTTGTTAGAGCTGTGCTTATAAAGACCCATAGAGCTTAAGTAGCCTGCCTCAAACTTATTTTTTGTTGAGCCCTGTGCTTTGCACACAATAGCATTTTTGTTTTATTTTGTTTTATTGATTGTATCTATGGCATCGTGGGGGGAAAATGCTAATATCAAGATCCCATTGTTACAGGAGGCCGTTAGAGGCCTCAGTCTGGTTCTCAGCTGTGTGGACTTGTTCACCCATCTGCCAACAAGAGTATAAGAAGAGACTATAAAAATGGGAAAGTGAATTTATCTACAATTTGGCCAAATTGCTCCAATTTATAGAAGAGGTAAAACAAAAGCTCAAAAATATGCCTAGGTAGAAAATATGCATCTAGGCAGTCTTTGGCCCACAAGAGGGCCCAGGAAATGTTGCAAGTTTGATTCTATTGAACCCTTGTTGGTGCAGGGCAGGGGGTGACAGTTTCTACTCTTACTGCAGGAAAAATTAAATCAACAGTAACCAGGAGCTCAGGAGGAGAAAGGAAGTTTTATTAATGCTAGTGGATCCCAGAGGAGTAATCTTAAAAGTGTGAGGTGAGGGTTACAGACAGCTTGTCATATTCGTAGTCTGGCGAACGGAAGTTACAAGAATGAGATAAGCTTTTGTTGGAACCCAGGACACAGTGGCTACTTGTGATGACCATAGTTGTTTTTAGCACATTCACAGAAGTTTCAGTTTGATGACAAATCATATAACTTAGCTGTGTTCAGTGGCAGAGAATAGAATGACTACAGCTTGATTTAACAAAATGGCTGAAGTTAGGTCAGGATTTCTGCCGCACTCACAGCATGAGGAACTTGAAGACATAGTTTAACTTTAGCTGGTCATGCTGGCACACGCCTGTAATCCCAGCACTGGGGAGACTGAGGCAGGAGGATCACCATGAGTTCAAGGCCAGTTCTGGGCTACATAATGAGTTCAAGGTCAGGCTGAACTACATATTAAGAACTATCTCAAAAAAATAGCTTAACTTTTAAAAACTCTGATTTGTAAAGATCTGTTTTAACCTCTCAATTATATCATGGCAAATCCAAATTACTCCAATTTCCATGAAGCAAAACTATTTTTGGAGTAGTTTATTATTCCTCAACTACAAGTTTTCCAGGGTTGGTGAAAACTATGTTACCAGCACAAGTAAATTCTACTCATATAGAAAAACAAAACAAAAGACAAATTGAGATGGTCCCTCCTCCAGGAAGCCCTTCCTGTGGCCCTTCTCCAGGCCGAGTTACACAGGCTCCCCCAGCTTTGTGTATTTCTGTCTGCTGTGGCTCAGTTCAGATTGCGGTATGCAGCTGTGGTCATGTCTATGTCAGCTGCTATACCCCAAGCCTGATCTATTGAACATCCTGGGCCCTGGGGCCAGCACAAGATAGGGCCCTAGGGTGGCATCAGAAAGCAGATGAACTGGGCTGAATGATGTAGCGCCATGGCTAGAGACTTGTGGACAGAGTGATGCAGCTCTTCTACATGTCCAGTCAATGAGAATTTGTTTCAGAGACAGTTTACCATAGTAATCCAGTTAGTAAGCCTATGTGTAAACACTTTCTATAAAGCCTGTGAAATATTTCAGCTTTGTTTACTATCTCTGGAACAGGCTCCCTTGCATGAAAAAATCCCCCAGAGCCTTGGGGAGTCACATGCATGTATAAACAACCTAGGGCAGGATCCAGAATGCTGTGCATAAGCAATCAGTAAAACAGAAGCAGCAGAGTCCAGGAGAATTAAAAACTCCTTCAATCATGCTCCAAGTTGCACTCTGACCCTACATGCTGTATAGTCTGGAGAGCCTTTTGCCTCTCTAAGCTACAGTGTGCTCATCTGCAAAATGGAGACTGTATGTTTGTGCCCCTTCAGATTCATGTGTTGAAATACTGATCCCTAAAATGAGTGCTAAGAATGGGGCTTTTGGCTTTGGCACAGCAAAAGAAATCACCAACAGAGTGAAGAGACAACCCACAAGGTGGAAACAATTTTAGCCAGTTGCTGCTCAGACAAAGGACTAATATCTAGAACATATAAAGAACTGAAAAAAATCAGATCCCCTACATTCAAAGACCCCATCCAAAAGTGGGTATTTGAGATGAATACACACTTCTCAGATGAAAAAGTACAAATGGCAAATAAATATGTGAAAAAATGTTCAACACCATTGATTATTCAAGAGATGTAAATTAAAATAACACTGCGATTCCACCTCATTCCAGGAAAAAAATGCTTATTATCAAAAAATCAACCAACAACAAATACTGGCAGGCCTGTGAGGAAAAGGTAACACTTTTCCACTGTTGGGAGTGTAGGCTGGTGCAACCACTGTGGAAGTCAGTGTGGTGATTCCTCAAAAAACTAAGACTAGAGGTTCCTTTTGACCCAGGTATCCCACTTCTTGGTGTTTTCAAAAAAAAATTAAAACCATCATACCATAGCAATATATGCACAACCATGTTTATATTGGCACAGTTTGTAATAGCCAAATCTTGGAAACAACCCAAATGCCCATCAACTAATAAATGGATAAAAAGATGTGGGTTTTTAATATAATGGTGAACTACTCTGCCATAAACAAGGATAAAGTTGAGACATTTATTGCTAAACAGATGGACCTAGAGACCATACTCTAAAGTGAAATAAATTGGATACACATGTGTAAATATAGAATTGTCTCACAAGTGTGAGAAAGTGAAACTAAACAATAACCAAATTGTACAAGAAGTATGATCAAATGGGAAGAAATTGCTCAAGAGGAAAGAAGAATTAGGGAGAGGGAGGGAGAAAAGAAGGAAAGGAAAATTAAAAATGAGAAAAGAAGAATAAAATGGAAATAAAGCTTTGTAAATGAGGAGGGGAAGAGGGGTTGAAGGGAGAAGATAGGAATGGGAGGAGGGAAAAAGACAAGCCAAGGTATATTATGTACAGGTACAAATTCCCTATGATTAATGTGATCATTGTATATACCTAAATTGTACCAATAAACTTATTAAAATTTTAAAAAGAGAATGGGGCTTTTGGGCCCAGCATGGTGGTGCATGCCTGCAACCCCAGAACTCTGAGAGACTCAGGCAAGAGAATCGTAAGTTTGAGCCCAACCTGGGACAACTAAGGAAGTTAGGGAGACCTTGTCTGAAAATTTTTTAAAAGTAAGTGGCTGGGAGGTGAAGTTCAATGTGAAAGTCCTGGCTTCCATCCCCAGTGCTATGAAAACAATGAAGCTATGATTGGTGATAGGTCGTGAGGGTGGAGCCCTCATAAAGGGGATCCCTGAAAACTCATCCTCTGTCCTCCTTATAAGGATACAATGAGAAGAAGACAGTATGGACGCAGGATAAAGACCCTCACCAGAACCCCGCCATGCTGGTGGCCCAATCTCCGATTTCCAACCTCCGGAACTGTGAGAAATACATTTCTGTTGCTTCTGCTGCCACCAGTTCTGGTGTTTTGTTATAGCGGCTTGAACTAAGCCAAATGCCTTGGAGTAGTGGGTTGGTTACTTTTTTCTTGTTGCTGAGACAAATACCCAATGCCCAAAATTAAGGAAGGAATGGTTTATTTAGTTTTCAGTTCATGGAGATTTCAGTCCATAATCAGCTGGTTCCAAGGCAGGGTGGCACATGGTACAGGGCAACACTTTGAGGTGACAAAAGACAGCAAATGCAGCAAGAGCAAAGAAGCGGGAGACTCTTTTCCTCCCCCTGTTGTAAGCAGGCTACCACCCCCTAGGGTTGGTGCCTGTAGCACTCACACCATCCCCATGCCTTTTTCTTGCACAGGATGAGGTTGTTTACAAAGTAAGGACCTTGGCTCCCTGCTGAGTTCCTTAGTTAAATTTCAAAACTTCTGAAGTTAGCACAATGTATCAACCACTACAAGTAGATTTCACAATTTTTTCAACAAACACATTGCCTAAGTATGAAGCTGTGCCCATGCTCAGACCCATTGTCTAGTTCAATGTGTTCTCAGGTACATGTTATCATCCCTGTGTCATAGCTTATGAAATGAAGGTTCATCAGGTTAACTGACCCAAGTCAAGCATAGTGGCACATGCCTGCTATCTCAGTACACAGGAGGCTGAAGCAGAGGCATCATAAGTTTGTGACCAGCCTGGGCTACAAAGTGAGTTTAAGGCCAGTCTGAACTATAGAATAAGATCCTATCAAAAGAGAGAGAGGGAGAGAGAGGTGGAGAGAGAAAGAAAGAGAAAATAAATTAGTTAAGGGGGACTTGTATGCACTCATAGACATAGCAAGCAGCAGAGCTGTCATATGAGTCCAGGTATGCTTGGCACTGAAAAGAAACATGGTTCTCACCTAATGGCAGTGGTTTCTAACTCTATGATTTTCTTAGAAGATTAAAAAGGCTGCATAATTATTTCCTTCCTTAGAGCTGGTCTTTTAATTAAACTTTAGAAAAACTTCTGATTCAGGAAATAGATAATGTCTTAGATTATATATTATAAAAAGCAGGAAGATGCTTCAGTCACTTAATCATTCATCAAATACTGAGTGGTATCCACCATGTATGATGCACAATTCTAGGCCCTAGATGTATCATAATGTAAAGATAGTCAAGATCTCTGCTTCCATGGAGCAGAAAGGAAACAAAAAATGATAAGAACAAATAAAGAAGATGATTTAAGTTTATTAAAATTCTAGATGAAACAATCTAGAAGTAATATGGTGTGATTGGGGAATCCACATAAGTTACCATAGTCAAAAGCAGCTTCCTGAGACATTAAGGCCCAAAGACTTCATCTGGGCCCAGCTGATGAGATCTATGAAGAGACCCAACAGATTCAGTTAGTGGTGAAGCGAGAAGTGAGTGGAAACCTTGGTGTCCCAGCTCTCCAGGGGTTAAAGCAAGACTCAGAAAAAGCTGCAGTGCAACTGTAAGGTCACCATTGTGTCTTTCTCCCAAATAATTACAATGACCACTTGTCCAACTCCCACACTTAAATTCCTATGGTTTATTGTCTTCACACATGACAGAATGATCATAAGGCTGAATTGAGACCATGTTGTTCCTCTAAGGCCTCCACCAACTTCCTGATTCCCTGTACCTGTGACTGTGTCCCATGTGGACCTGGCAGTGGGCCCTCCCATCAGATCCTCCATATACCTAGTCTTGGATCTGGCATACAGAAGAAACTCAGTAACTGCCAGATTAAAACATAAACCTGTAGATATAAATCCTGTAAACAGGCAGGCTAGGGCACTTAATGTACTCCTCTACAGAAGAGTCCAACTGGTCATTCGGACATTTATCATTATTTCTATATATTGCATAGGTTAGGAGCACAAGGTTGAGCAAGACTTCCTCAGTTCATGTTGCCTCTTCCACTTAGTGGTTTGACTTCTAACAAGTTACCTAACTTTTTCTGTCTCCATTCTTTGTCACAACAGGCATAATGTATTTAAGTCTCAAATTGATTATATTAAATTAGTATACATAAGGTGCCTAACACAATTCCCATACCTCTCAATTATTAGTCATTTATATAATTACTGATATCTACATATATAATGAGAAAATGAAAGCAAGAAACGTGTAGGTGCCTTCCATGAATTACTTGATACAGGAGACAAAACACTGGAGAGTTTCTCCAACCAACCAGAAGGACCTTGACCTTGGTACACCAGAGCCTCTTCCTTTGTCTGAAAGATGAAGATAATCCTCCTTTAGCTGTAGCTTTGAGATTAAAAGAGATCATGGATGTCAGTTTCTGGCAATGTATCTGGGACCTCATCCAAAAGCAATGAATGTTGCTGCATTTCTCTCTTCTCCCACTGGCCTGGAAACTCGAAAGGAAAGGATCCCCATTAACTCTGCCGGCATCTGCCCACGCCTTCAGCACCAACAGCTTGGTGAGCAAACAAGCATATGTGGCCGCTCAAGGTCACCTCCATAATGTTTCACAAAGCTGTGCTGTCAGTTTCCTTCTCTCTGACAGAAATCTTACCCAGAGCATAACCATCTCTCAGAGCAGTAACACCAACAACCACTAGAACCTACTGGTATTCCCGTGCAGGAACGATTTGCCTCTCCAGCTGTACTGAACATGGTATGATATTTGACTATCCTGGGGCTCCTGATCAGGCTTCCATTCAGTGGTTCTCAGAGGCAAAGTCCCCAGGAAATCCCCTACAACCCTCAAACACTGGGTCAACCAGCAGCTTATAAAGGCTCCTGAGAGCCCAGCATAATGCAGCCATTGACCTCAACAATGTAGGAGAAAAGTATTTTCATCACTTTGGGGGTGACATGATTTCATAAATAAATTAACCATTTAGGGCTGGGGGTATAGCTCAGTGGCATAAGCGCTTGCCTGGCAAGCGCAAGGTCCTGAGTTCGATTCCCAGTACCAGGGAAAAAAAAAAAAAAAAACCATTTAGATTTTGAGTTCATGTGTCACATACCTGTAATAAGTTTTTCTTCCAGCTGCTTTCCTTTTCCTGTAAGAGGGACCAGAATAAGATGGATGCTTTTCTTGACGTCTCTTTGATGTCTTGAACTTTGTATAGCTCTTTATTTTTCTTCAACTTGTTAATTATAAATTTAGCTTGGCCTTTTGTTTGCTTGCTTCAACCCACTTCATTGTATCAGCAGTTTTATTCCTTAGTTCTTGCTGGTAATCAACAGGTTCATTTCTGTGTTCAGATTCAAACAAATTATTCACTGTCAGCCCTTTACCAACTGCCTTACAGAATGCTTTGGTTCACCTGACCTTGCCAGGATTGCACTTCTTTTTAAGTTTTATTTTAGTTTTTTTTATTTTAAAGATAAAAGAATGAAAACATCTTAACAAACACACATACGTTTAGAAAATAACACAAAAACAATACAAGTAATACGGAATCTCAGACAAGGTGATAGGAAATTAACAATGGTTGTTGTATTACATATTGATATCTTCATTTTGGATACTCAGATAAACAGATATAGATATACAAGATTGATCGTACACTTAAACATTAACTGTTCCTTTCAATAAAGCAAAAAAGTAATACAACTATGTTAGTTATCCTGTGTATACATACATATATTTTTCTCCTTTTTTCTTTTTTCTTTTCCCTCATTTTTTAAGGTTTTATGACATTTGGATTTACAGAGTCTGAACATCTGTAATTCTTATAAACAGACATTGTGCAGTGGCCAGGGTAGATGAGCCCTGAACAGAAATCACACTTCTCTATTCACATGTTGGACCAGCATGGAACCCTACCAAAACAAATGAGTTTGATAGTAGGAGAGATTGTCTAAATTATTTGCATTAGTATGAGGTAGGTAAAAAATAACATAATGTCTAGGTTATTTTTCTCTCATTGCTGAGAAGAAATACCTGAAGCCCAAAATTAAGAAAGGAAAGCTTTATTTAGCTTACAGTATGTGGAGGTTTCAGTGTATAATCAGCTGGCTCCAAGGCAGGGTGGCAGGGCACAAGGGCAACACTTCAAGGCAGCACAAGACAGCAAAAGCAGCAAGAGCAAAATGGGGGAAAGCAAGCCTCTTTTCCTCCCTTATATTGTGTGCTGGCTATCCGGCCTCCACACCGTCTCTATTCCCTCCCTTTCCGCAAGCTGAGGATGTTCACAAAGGACCCTGGCTCCCTGCTGAACCACTTCAAAGTTTAAGGTGGAACTTTTAAACTTCGCAACTTGACACAATGAACAATATCCTAGAGCAACAAGGGCCTGTCCTTTTCACTCCAGGATGTGGAACTGCTGCGGTACTTAGTTAAGCTTTTAGATTCCTCAAGTTGATAGAATATATCAACCATGACACATAAGATATATATGAAGTATAAAGAATAATAGTGTATGTGACCTTCATTAAGTCACTAATTTCCCAAATCCTGAGCACTTCGCATACAAATGTGGCAGAATACCTACCTCAAAAAATTATAAGGATTTGATTAAAAAATTTGTATAAATTGTCTCTGATATAGTTAGGGTTCAATAAACATTAGTACCTTACCTGATTTCACTGTGTCCTGCATTGCCCTTAAGCCTTGTGATGATAATCTAAGAACTCCACATTGCTTGCTCTAAACCAGAGCATTTGTCAGTATATACAGACAGGAGATTGCTCGCACACACTGAGTTCAACGCAAAGTCAGCAGGCATATTAATTCACCTCATTCCTGGGTCTAGCTGTTTATCCTCTTCTAGTGCATGCTTGTTTTTTTCTAAAACTTACGTAGCCCAGGCTGGGTTTGAACCTGTGATCCTCCTGCCTCAGCCTCCAGAGTGTGCTCACCTGGGCTAAGTATTTTACTCACATCTCATCTAAGCTTTACAGTAACACACTGGGATGAGTAACTACCTCTACTGTAAAGAAAACTGGAAATTAGGAAGGTTTGATAACTTCCTCAAGATCACACTTAGTGGCAGAGCCATGGTTACAAACCCTGACTGATTCCAAAGAGGATTTCTTCCCTGTCCTGAGAATCTCATGTCTCTTAATGGAACAAACCCAGGAACAAATATTTTACTCATTTATATATCAAAATCCAAATGTCCTTTCGTTTCAATAACAAATTGTCTGCTAGGTTTTTTTGCTGCTTTGTTTGCTGGTGCCTGAGTTGGGCGTCGTGCATCAGGAAGGAAACTATGGAAGAGACAAGAAGGCCTTTTTTTAAGCATCTTTTTCACTTGTCTCAATCTACGTACTTTGCTTTTTAAAAAAATCTTAGTTTTATAAAGCAATTAAAAATAGTGGAACACAGCAAATATACTCAGTAATAAAAAAAATTATTCCTACTTCCATTTTATGTACTCATTTCTGTATGAGCTTTAAAATAGGATTACAGGGCCAGGGATATAGCTCAGCAGCACTGCGTTTGCCTGGCAAGTGCAAGGTCCCGAGTTTGAAAAAAAAGTTTGAAAAAAAAAAGGGGGGGTGGGTTACATGACACAGAATGTTTTATAATCTGCTTTTTGCTCTTATCGATACCTTGTACCAAATTACATCTTTTCATGTCCATGAATGTCCACACAGATCTGAGTGTATGAGAGTTCGGGTAGATTGCAAATTCCTAATAGAATAAAAACGCCAAGAGCTATAGCTCATTGTTAGCAAGCTCGCCTAGTATGCACACGGTCCTGAGGTTGATTCCTAGGGCCAACAAAAGAGAAATTGTGAAAACCGGAGATAACTTTATTCAAAAGAGAATTTGCAGTTGCTGAGCACCCCCAGTTTTTGGCTGTGGTTTACAGTTGGAAGCGGGATTGAGCAGCTCACCGCAGGGCATGCTGGGCGCTGTCAGCTGAGTCAGCGAACCGGACGGGTTGGTCGGGCGTGGTCATGCTCGGGCTGCTGACCCATCTCTCTCGGGACTCCTCTTGGGTGGGGAGCTGGGTGGAGCAACGGTCCAGATGAAGAGGATTCTGAGTGGGCTTGGCTCCAGGAGACAGATCATGGCACAATGTGCCTCTCGCCCGGGGCTCAGTGACACCGCAGAGCAGGCGTCCCATTATAACAGAAGGGAGACTAGCAGCCAGTGGGGGCGGGGTAAAGTGGGATGCTGTAGAGCAGGTCTTGCGAGTTCCAAGCCTGCAGGGGCTCATAGGCCCCTAATCAGTGCCCACACACTGGCCAAGGTCTTGTAAGGCTAAATCCCCAGGTAGCCAGAGGTTTAGGGAGACAGCAAGCTGCAGCCAGCAGCGATAACCCAAAAGAGAGAAAGTTTCTGGACCCCAGAGTCCTTCTTGAACATGCTCTTGATGGAGCCCTACAAATTAAGTGTTTAAACTGAGCATGGCGGCACACCACCTATAATTCCAGAACTCTGGGAGATTGAGCCAAGAGGATGGCAATTCCAGTCCAGCCTGGGCAATTTAGCAATTTACCCTATCTCAAAATTATTAATGATAATAATTATTAAATTTAAAAGTGTTGATGATGTAGCTCAGTGTGAAGGTCCTGGGTTCAATCCCTGGTACTGGGAAAAAATATTTAAGGCACCCACAAAAAATAGATTAACATAATTAACCTCTATACATCCACTATCCAGCTCATTCACATCTGTGTATTTTCCTGCACAGATTGACATACAAAAATCTGAAAGGCCCTAAAATCTGTAACTTTTGAGCAATGACAGGATACCCCAAGTGGAAAAATCCACACCTGACCTCAAGTGAGGAGCTGCGGTCAAAATATAGGTGTACTCTGTATAACAGTCTTTCAGCCAATGACAAACTACATAAGACAGTGATCCCATAAGATTATAATGGAGCTGAAAAATGTCTTTCTTCTTGGGAATTCATAGCTAAAGAAGCAAAAGAAAATTGCAAAGAAAAGAACAATCAGGAGAATTCACAGTGAAGTGTTTAGGGGCTGGGGATATAGCTCAGTGGAATAAGCGCTTGCCTAACAAGCGCAGGGTCCTGAGTTCAATCCCCAGTACCGCAAAAAAAAAAGAAAAAGAAATTGTCATACACAGTGAAGTGTTTAGAACCAACCAAGCTCCTTAAAGCTTTGAAAATATGGACCCCATACTTAAGCATTTTAATCAACAGAGAAGAACGTTCATGGTGCATTATCAGCTTACAAGCAAATCTGTGATGAAACAAGCAACCAAGCAAGCCACAGTGAAGATCTTTCTGAAAAGAGTGACATATCTTCAACAGCATCCCACACAGGTCCCTCATGAGAAAGCCCAGAAGCTATTGGACGGAACAAGATGTGACTGCTCCAGGCACTTGATCACACCTGGAGATCTTCCAGGGGAATAAGATGTAGATGTGGAAGACAATAACACTGAAGACATCGACTCAGTGTAGGCCTAGGCTAATGTGTGTGCTCATATTTTATTTTTAAGCAAGTTTTTTACCAACAAAAAATTTAAAAACAGAAAAAAAGATTGGAGAAAGTATATTTTAAAAACTATTTTTGTGCAACCTCAAAATGTGGTTGTAAATTAAGCTAAATGTTACAAGGCCCAAAAAGTTTTTCAAAAGTTTTAAAAAAACCCTCAGAATACAGGAGCACTAAAAATATTGTATAAAATTACTTCAGGCTACATGTGTAAGGTGTATATGAAACTTAAATAGATTTCATGTTTAAACATAGGTCTCACCCTCAAGGTACCTCTCTGTGTATATGCAATATTCCAAAATTTGGAAAGAATCCAAAATCCAGAACACTTCTGGTCCCAAGCATCTTAAATAAGGGACATCCAGCCTATATTTGCTTTAGCTCTTTTGTTCTTTAAGAAATAAAGCATTAAATACTCTGATCAATGTCTGAAATTTCTCCTCATTCCATTCTTTTCTCTCCTTATAGGTCATTGCTGTCTTGAATTGGAGTTTGTGAATTCTACATGTTTTTTTTTTAGTACATATATCCTATATGTATCCACAAAAATAGGTGGCTCATTTTGCATGTTTTAAACTTTATGTAAGTATTACCCTACTGTGATTATTCTGCAACTTCCTTTTCTTTTTTCTCAACATTTTTGAGATTCATTAATTATAACTTCTGTATATAATTTCATTGCATGATTATACTGCAGTTAATTAAAACATTCTTCTGCTTAGTAAATCGTCATGCAATGGATATTTTTGTGCTTGTCTCCCAAAACATAGCTGTGAGACTTTTTAACGGTGAACCCTTACGAGTGTATTTGCTGAGTCACGTGGTGTACACACCTTTACCTTTGCCAGACTCTGCTCTCCAAAAAGATAGTGTTATCAGTTTA
Organism: Dinomys branickii; assembly: GCA_004027595.1. Taxonomy (NCBI): domain Eukaryota; kingdom Metazoa; phylum Chordata; class Mammalia; order Rodentia; family Dinomyidae; genus Dinomys; species Dinomys branickii. The sequence continues at coordinate 33,574 of PVLD010012369.1, read as the reverse complement.
TGTCCCAACCATTTTCCCACCAGCAGTGCAGGAAGTTCTTTTTCCACCTGGTTGCCACACTTGACATATCTTTAATAAAACTTGAAAAGTTTTTTAAACAAAGTTCACACTTCATTTCTTCTACTTGCTTTAGTCTAAAATGAATTAATTTGCCCCTCCAAGGCTTGATTTTATTATTTATAAAATAAGAATATCTTCTTGAGAAGAATTAAATAACATATATAAAAATACCCAAGTGGGGGGCTGGAATTTAGCATGTACTTCATAAATACTAGTAGCAATAACAGAAATATTAATAAATTATAAATATTAATAAATAAACTCTGTGCATTGAGTTCTTGCTATTGGGTCCAGTTTTGTCCTAAGTGCCTCAGATTTATCATCTTATTTACTCCTAGAGATTGGTATAGATATTAGTTTAATTCTGCAGATGAAGGATCCAAATCATACACAGTTGAAGCACATTACTCAAAATCTCAGAGCAAATAAGGCACTACTGGGTTCTAGTCATAGGTCTGTCGGAGAACTTGAACATCCTTCCACAGGCAGTGCAGAATAACTGAAACGGGGCAATGCTGACTAATGGATCAATTGATCCATTTACCTATCTGACATCAAAGCTTATAACTAGTAATCTTTATTGTACATAATGATCAACACAGAGAAGAGGAAGGTGAGAGAGCTCAGAGTTAAACAGATGACCCACTTTGTACTAGGAAACAGAGACACACACTGGGGATGAAGACACTTCTTTTGTGCAGTGGCTGTCCTGAGCCTGTCTCAGTGTTTCTCAAGATATGGTTCCCTGACCCTCTGCCTCACAATAACCCGTGATCCTTACTCAACATGAGATTCCCCTAGGGCTCCTAGAGATTTTGCTTCTTTAGTTTGTAGTAGAACATAAAAGAAAGCCATTCTGATGTGAATTTTGAGAGCCCCCGGTCTGCTGGTAAAAAGACAATCAGATCAGTGACTAGAGTGCAGGGAGACAAGGGTTACAGGTGATTGGGGAAGGGTTTCTGGAGGAAGCTTGGTCTGAACAGAGACTGAAAGATCAGAAAAAGCAAAGGAAGCACACTGAAGGAAAGGGGAGATACGGGGGAAGGGACACTGTTCTCAAAAGACCAGGAGTAAGAGGAGAAGCTCTTTTAAGGAACAGAAAATATTTTAGAAATGCAACAAGATCTAAGATATGGACAGGATATGGTTCACAGAGCTTTGCTGGTCCTGCTAGGGAGTTCAGACTTTATCTTACAGGTGGTGGAAAATGACTGAAAGTTATTTATTTAAAGAAGATCACTAATAGTTTTAAGAAAGACCCCTCATGCAGCGCCTAGGTAAAGAAGATGTTGGGAGATAGGATAGGGCAAAATTCTCCTCCGGGCTATGAGGAAATACCTATGATGGCCTGGACTGATACAATGATGGTGTGAAAAGGAGGGAATTGGACAGATAAAAGAACCAACAGTGACTGATCACTGATTGGATGTGGCTGGGTGGAGAGAAAGAGCATGCAAGGCTTCTTCAACAAATTAGATCAATGGTTGTGAATTTCACCATAGTAAAGAAATCACTGAAAGAGAAACCAGGGTGGAAGGGAAATGATGAGAACATTCCAAACATAGTGAATTTGAGATTCTTACCAAATATCCAAGCACAGCTCTTTAAAAGTTAGTTGGAAGTATAGGTTACTGGGGAATCCTGTCAGCTACTCACTCAATACTCCTGTCCCCTGCCTCTTTCTCATCAGAAGTCAGTTTTGTTTGGGATGATGCTATTGCCAACTAAAGTAGTTATTCTCCTAGTCTCTCTTGCCTGTCTCCCCAGACTTTCTGTGATTGCTCCTGAGACACTTGTTCTGAGCAAACAGATCTAAATAGACATCACTGAATACGGGTTCTGAAGAGGCTACTGTTTTCCTGATAACAAAGCATAGGCCCCGCAGGCATTTGGCTTACTCTTTTTCCTTCTTGCTTCTTAAACAAGACTGAGAGATTTGGACAAGAAGTGGCTATTTTGTGACCAGAAGGAATAAGGCCGTATACAAAGAGCAAGAAGACCAAAGGTTCTGGCATTGTGCAGCTGAAGTAGTGTGCTGGGCTATCTACCACCTGAGAAAAATATCCCTTATTTAAGGTTAAAGGCCCTAGAACTGATATTCTGTCACCTGGAGTAAAGCATGATCCTAACTGATTCAAAAGCTGAAGTTCTGCAGACAGATCAGAATTAGAAATAAAATTCAGGTCAGCATCTGACTGATAGCTGTCAATGTCAGGGTGAATATGAGAAATTAGGCAACATAAAAGTACACACATCTAAATGATTTTTATGGGTTAAAGGACGGAGAAAGCTTGGCCTGTATGCAATGTTGAAAGAAAGAATTCCTTGTTAACAGGCCTAGTGTCTTTAGTCTTCTTTGTTATTGTTGGTGTTTCTATAACCTCTTTTAAAATGAAACAAGTTAGGGCAAGTCAGTAAATACTCAACTCCATGAGAGTTATTTTGTAAAAACTTACCAAGTTTTTAATCAAGGGTTAGTCACTCTGGTCATTTGTGTGGTGACTTACATCCTAGGGGGCATATTTTAGGCTCTGAACCTAAACCTTAGTTTTTCTCTGCTTCCCGTAAAACAAGGAGCCTTGAAGTTCTCTGAGGGAAAGACGTTAGGACCGCCCCAGACCTGGCTTGCAATTAATTTTGACTATCTGAGCCTTTGTCATGATTATTTCGATAGCCTCCTAAGAGATATATCTGATCCCTCTCTCTTCCCTTCCCCGCCCCATTCCAAAAAATCCTAAATCCAAAATCCAAAAACCTATTTTCACTGATACATGGATTTGGATCTTTCATTCGTTTTTTAAAATACTTCTACTGTCACTAGTATAAACACTACAGGCCCCATGACAGTATATAAAGCACCAATCTTTCCATTCTCATTCTGATAGTTGTTCTCCCTCTTCTATCTCTGCATACAAGTTCAGCCACCCTGAATGTTTCATTCTGCCTGCCTGTCTCCTCCCCTATCAAGCTGTTGCAGCCTGTTCTGTTGCCCAGAAATGCTTTCTCTGTCTTGCACTCTGACCAAATATCCTCATCCACCAACTGCAGCCAGATTAATCTTCTGGTCTTCCCTGCAGCTGGGGATGGCTAGAAACCCAGCTTCTCCGGCTTCTTCAAACCTTCCTCGCAGATTCTCTGAAATCTCATTGATTCTGCAGGTGAATTACCTATTAAAACTGCCCCTTTCTCTCCAGCGCTACTGCTGCTCACTGTGACAGTCTCTGGGAGCCACCAGTCTGTTCTTTCCCAGTTTACTCAATCTGTTTTCCCTTGTGCAATTGTATCTGTATCAAACTCTTGCTTAAAACCCTCTAAGCTCCTATTTTCCCTATGGACCTCTTAAGACTAATTCCTACACTCCAGTTGCAGAGTGAGACCAAACACAGTGCTGCTCTTGTGGCACCCAAAGGCCAGTACTTCCCTATCTAGCACAGCACCTTCTGAGCTTCTGCTCGCCAATTGGCACCAGAACTACTGATAATGCCCCTGGCAACAGACAGCTTTGGTTCCAGCCTTCGCTAGGCTGTTTAGTATCTGGATGTCCTTGACTGAAATTTCTAACTCAATGTGTCAGTTTCATCATCTGTAAATGAGGGCTAAAAGTAGAACTATCAGATTTCAAAAGATTACCCTGGAAAATATTAAGAACAGTGTCAGGTAGAGGGTAAATATATAAATGTTACCTATTGTAGTTATCTGTTCTATCCATTTTTTGTCCTCTTCTGTTGCTTTGGATAATTTCTGACACATAGTCAGGCTTCATTAAATATTTATTTAAAAAAAACAGGTCCAGTGGCACACACCTGTAATCCTAGTACACTGGGTGGATGAGGCAGGAAATGCAAGTTGGAGCCAAGCCTGGGCAACTCAGTGACTTAATGATACCCTGTCTCAAAATCAAAAAATTTAAAAGGGCTAAGGATATAGCTCAGAGTGGAGGTATGCCAATACTGAAAATCAAATTAGAAAATGAATTTGCTAGCTTGCTTGGTTAGTGAGTGTGTGATGTCCTATTTATTTTACCAGTTAAATTATTACCTGGTTCAAAAAAAGGAGCTACGCTATTCTACCTTGAGTTCTTTGCCACTATTTAGTTAAGTAAATAGTGGCATATCTACAAAATTGTAGAACTATTAATATATTTACAAAGATTTTAATGGTACAAAAAATGCTTAAAATGATTATGAAATTTAAAGATAATATTAGCTCTATCATGTAAAACAATTCTGAAATAAAATACTGAGAAAGCATACACTTAAATGTGATAATGGGTATTACCAGTTGGTGAGACTTTGAATGATTTCTTTTAATCCTGTTTTTTGGCATTTTCTAAATTTTCCACCATGAAACTGTATTTTTTAAATTCAGCTTTATTAAGAGATAATTCACATGCCCCACAGTTCAGCCATTTGAAGTACATAGTTTAATGAGTTTTTCTTTTTGTATATTATGAGTTGTGCAACTATCACCACAACCTAATTTTGAAACACTTTCATCATCCGCAAGACACACCCTGTACCCATCAGCAGTCACTGCCTATTCCTTCTGCCTCTCACAGCCCCAGGCACCCACTAATTTACTTTTTATCTATGTAGATTTGCCTATTATTCCTTCTCCCCACCCTCACCCCTGCAGTACTGAAGCTTCAACCCAGGCCTTTGCACTAAGCTACATCCCTGGCCTTTTTGTTAGTTTCTATTCTTAGGACAAGGTCTTGCTGAGTTGTCTAGGTTTGGCTTGAACTTTTGATCTCCCTTCCTCAGCTTCCTAGAATGCCACAATTAGGAGCAAGCACCAATACACCTGGCTCATTTCTTCTTATTGCTGAATAATACTTCATTGTATGGATGGATGACCTTTTAATCCATGTATCAGTTGATGGACATTTAGTTTGTTTCTATCTTTTTTGACTACTGTTAATAATCCTGCGATGAACACTTTATGCAAGTTTTATTTTTCTAATGCACTTTTTCAATTCTCCTAGTACATATCTAGATGTAGATTTTCCAGGTCATAGGTGCGTCTTATGCCTCTTATGCTGCTGGCAACAATTCCCAGGTGGGCCTCCCACACCCAGCACCACACTTACTCAGTTCAGCTGGAGATTATAAATTCACCACCAGTTTTCAATCCACTACATAGGATAACTTTTTTTTTTAGCATTTTGATAAACTACAAAAGTGTTCTCAAAGGTGTTCATCATTTTACTTACCAGTACTATGTGACAGATCCAGTTTCTCCACATCCTTGTCAACACTTGTTATTGTCTGATTATAGCCATTGTCTAATGTGTGGAAAGTGACACTCATTGTATTTTTGATTTGCCTTTTTCTAAAGGTTAATGATGTTGAACATATTTTCATATATATATTGGCCATTTGCATATCTCTATAATCTGAAATATCTACTCAGACTTTTTGCTGAGTTTTTAATTGGGTTGTTGCTGTTGCGGTGATGGTGGGTAGTGGTGGTAGTAATGTGGTGTGTGATACTAGGGATTGAAGACAGGGTCTTCACATTGGGGTACATTCCTACCTCTTTTTATTTCAAGACAGAGACTTACTAAGTTGCTCCTCAGCTTCCTAGATGCTAAGATTATAGCATGTACTAACACACTCAGCTTCAGTTGTCTTTTGATTATTGAGTTGTGAGTTCTTCATATATTCTGGATACAAGTCTCATTAGATATACGATTTACAAATACATTCACCCACTTTGTGGGTTGTCCTTTTGCTTTCTTGATATTTGCAGCAAAAGTTTTAATTATGATGAAGTCTAATTTATCTATGTTTTTTCTTTTTTGGCTGTGTTTTTGGTGTTTTATGCAGGAAAGCATTGCCTAACACAAGATTACAAATAATTACTTTCACATAATCTCCTAAAAATTTTATAGTTTTAGCTTTTACACTTAGGTTTATGATCTATTCTGAGTTGTATTTTGTTTACTGTGGTAGGGGGTCTCCTCCTTCTTTTGCATGTGGATATCCAATTGTCTGAGCAGCATTTGTTGAAAACACTACCTTTTCCCTCCTGAATAGTCTTGTCAAGAATTAACTTACCATAAATGTAATGGGTTAGATCTGAAATGGCTCCCAAGGCCTCCTGTTTGGAAGGTGATGGAATTATGGGGGTACTGGAGCTGACTTGCTGTTAGGAGGTGGGGTCTGGTCAGAACAGGTAGGTCACTGGGGAGTGACCTAGAAGGGTGTATCTCTCTCCTTTGCTCACTGCTTCCTGGCCATGAAATGGGCAACTTTCTTTTGCTATGCCCCTCTGCCGTGCCATTGCTGCCTCAGAACCGGCTGACCATGGACTGAAAGCATGTGCCAGAATAAACCCCTCCTCCTTTAAGTTACAGATAGGGGCTAGTTTGTGCCAGCCATGCGAAAAGTCATATAAGTGTTCACACTGGAAAAAAAAGATTTTTTTCAAGAACGTTTTGGCCATCCCTAGTCCCTTACATTTTCACACACTGCTTTTACACTCAGTGGGTGAAAGGGTTTAAAAAAAAGAAAGGAAAGAAGGTGAATTTTGCTGAAGGAACTGTGCTATTCATTTCATCTTCAGAGTGGCTGTTCTGTAGTGCACCTTTTCTCTTAGGTGAGGGAACTGCTCTCTTCTGAATTCTGCCTTCTTCGTGGTATTTTGTCTTTTCTACCCCCACTGCTGATGAACACTTGCAGGATGTTGCCTCAGCCACGGCCTCCTCTCCTGTCTTGAATCACTTAGCTGCTCAGGGGTTCTTTGCTCATGGGGGTCCTACAACCCCCTGTTTACTCCTAGGAAAGTATTATCACACTCTATTGTTGGTGCCTATACACTGTTTTGGTTATGTACTTCACAAGCAAATCACTTTTGAGTATGTATTTCTGGATATTCACTTCGTATGTAAATGTTTATTCATTTATAAATTGTATATTTATGATTATATATAAAAACACACAAAACACAAATAAAATGCTTAGAAACGGAAGTCTTCCCCATACCTCAACGGCTTTTATTTATTTCTCTGTAGGCCGCCTTCTTAGACCTTTCCTGTGTGTCTCCAGCATCCAGATGGAGCTCAAAGTTTGTACAAAAGAAAGTTCATGTATCCTGCTATTTCTATTAAACTACACTGCCTCTATTTGTAGGTTTTGCACCTTGCCAAGTAGAGGTGTTGCATCTATCATTGGCTAGGATCACTTTGTAGAGAGGCTGTGACCTTCTCTACAAAAGAGGTGGCACCCTGGTACTCTGTGAATAAAGGGCAGGGAGGGCTTCAGGCACTGAAATTCAAAGGACAAGCAGCGAAGTTACCAAAAGGGGCAGAGAGGAAAGCTGCCTCCGCTGTATTGTACCTGGGTGCAAAGGCAGGGATAAGCGCGGTGACGCAGCGCATTTCCAGGTAGGGGAAAGTTTGATGGAGCTGAACGCGAAAGGCAACTGGGGTTTTATCTACGTTTTCAAAACTCGCTCTGGCAACTCTGGAGTTGTTTCCAGTCTTTAAACTGGAAGAGCGCAGGAGGTTGTCGGTTGCCTGGAGAGTACGGTCAATTACGGACAGAAGGCACAGACACAAACGTCTGCTCGCTGGAACCAAAGCCTACGGTACTCTGCTTTATCTGGCACATTTTTTAGGCTCTTAGAGCTTTACTTCTCTCCTTTTGGTCCTGCGTGGTTGCCCTTGCCCTAGGTCACCAGAACACACTGTGTGCCTTTACCAGATAATTACAGTTTGTTTCCCCGAACTGAGGGGGTTGGCTGGGTGTGCTTTCTGAGCTCCCCATTTGAGGCCTGCATTTCGATGGCACAGGTTTAATCAGGCAGGGACTTGACAGAGAAGGTTTCATCGACCTCGCCCCAATTGAATCAAGCTGCCTACCCACCAGTATAGGCTCAGACACATCCGGACGGAACAGCGCCTCCAGGGTACTAGGAACCACCAACCTAGCGCCAAAGGCGCACCTAGTTGGCACGCAGCCCACATCCCAGCCTCCTTCCCGGATCGAGCCCGGCCCGCCCTCGGGTTAAGGAGGACGCTGCCCGGGGGTGGGCCCGCTCCTGCGCCGCCCAGCGGCGGGCAGCGCGGTGGGCGGGGCCTCCCGCGGGGCAGCCTCGGAGTCGGCGGCCGGCCTGGCCCCGCCCCTCGGGGAGGAGGGCGGGGCGCAGGGAGCGTGCGCGCCGCCAGGGCGCGAGCCAGCCTGGGAGCTGCCAAGCCGGGCGCAGCTCTGGGCGGCGGCGGGGCCGAGGACGGCGCGATGGCTCCGGCCATGGACCGGGAGGGCTACTGGGGTCCCACGACCTCCACGCTGGACTGGTGTGAGGAGAATTACGCGGTGAGCCGGTACATTGCCGAGTTCTGTGAGTATGGCCTGAGGCGGGGAGCGAGGGCGCCGGGTTGTGGGCAGACGCGGTGTAGAGGAGGTGGAGGGCGAACTTGGCCTCGAGGGGAGGCACCAGGCCCGGCCAGCGAGCGGAGAGGGGCGTGCGGGGCCGCGGGTCGCGGGCGAGGGGGTCCCGAGGGTCAAGGGATGACCGCAGCGGTCTGGTCTGGCGGCGGGGGGCCTTCACATTGGGGCAGAAGGGAAGTGGGGAGCTGCTGCTGGACCTGAGGAGAATGCGGGGAGCTGGGCTGAGAACGGGAATTCCTACCTGAGCGGGGAGTGGGGCCGGCGGCGGGACGGAGAGCCTGAGAAAGCGGGGCGGAGGGCCCTGCCTGTGGAAAGAGGGTCCAGGACACCTGCTGTGCCTTTCCACCACGTCCTCCCCGGAGGGCTTGAGAGAAGGGGCACTTCCGAGCTGCATCTTCCTCCAAGTCGGTGAGAACTCTAACGTCTTTCTCTTCCTCTTTATGCTTATTAGACCTCCTTGCTCTCCTTCAGGGAAGAGTTTTACCATTTCTGAGGCTCGACCCCCCCCCACCCCATCCCCATGTCTTCAGGTACCACAAATCATCTGAGCTCTGAGTGAGCCTATCCAGCTGTCATTTTGCACCAGAAGTAGAAGGCGGAGCAGCTGAGCCACCTTCTTCCTCGTGCCAGGCTTCCAAGAGTATGAGGGACCTAGTCCCTGCGCCTGCTGCACGCGGTGTCTTATTTGACTTCCTAGGAGTTAATGATCATTTGAGGACACATTCTTCCAGAATGCACCTTCTGAGTACTTACGGTTCTACATCTAGTTACTGTCCTGACAGGCAGGAATTGCTGGCCTGGCCAGGTGTCTGTCCATCTCTCTTTCTCTGTTTTCCTAAGTGATTATTCCTTCAAAGCCAGGAGAAATCTGCCATTTCTTTTTGTCTTGCTTACTTTGGTCAAGTCTTGAGAGCATAATGTTGGATCCTACTTGAAGGTACCTGCTTCTGACAAGATTTAGAGAATACTCTTTGACTATTACTGCTTTCTTTTAAATGGATCCACTTTCATAGGACATGAGGCAAAACTTTTTTTTAAACTAACTTTCCCATTGTTGAATCGTTCTCCAATCTGTGTGTTTGGTTTGGTAAAAAACAGATGAGTTTCATGCCAGATGATCCTACTTCATTCTGTTCTAGTAGTTGGCCAAGTTTAAAAAACAGGACAGAGCTCTTTTTGCAGGACTCTTAGTACGATTCTCTTGAGACCATGATTTAGGCTGAGAGTCACTTTTTCTGAGCTGCTAGTTTAAACTAATTTTATATGACAGTGGAGAAATAAGAGCAAAAGAATCATTTATAGTGTGATTACTTGGCAGCCTGGATATTGGCAAAGGAAGTACTTTATCAGTTTGTTGTTAGATCACTTTGACAAGTCCACACCTAGTCCAGAGAGGCATGACCATGAGAGAGAGGACTTAAAATCATGCTGTTTGAGCTGGAAATGTGTAACTTTTTTTCCTCTTACTTAGAAGTCTTCAAATATTGAATAGGCCATCATAAAAGTAGGTATGCTTTTCATTTTCTCTAGAATCTGGAAGTTTTCTAATTCTCAGTTTCTCTAAGGGCAATAAGTGGAGAAAATTAATTGTAATGGAGAAGGTTTTGCTTCAGTATAAGGAAAAACTTCCTAATCAACGATGATATCATCATGGAACAGGTTGGCTTGGGTGTTAAGCAGGCTTTCTGTCACCAAAAGTGTTAAAGCAGACAGTGTTCACTTTATGAGGAATTAATTGTTTAGTAGGGAAAAGGAATGTGCCATAATTAGTCTTTAGATGCCTCGCAGCTTTATCTATCTATCTACACAGGTAATGACTCAGTTTAGAACCAAATTGAATTGGATTTTAGAACCAAACTGAATTTGATTCTAATTTTGGATTAGAATCAAAAAAGAAAATTGGCAGTTGAGTCATGTGGACTACAAGAGAGCAAGATACTAGTGTTCTGGCAGATAGCTCTGAGAAATGGGAAATGGCTTTAGTTCTCAATGTCCTCAGAAGAGGAACTCTGAGAAGACGACAGAAAACTTTAACATAGGAATCAGAGGGGCTGCAGGAACAGAGCGAGTGAATATATTGGCAGCCCTTTGTGCATGTACCTTGGGACAAAATGATCTAGAGGAAGTTGAGGTGAGGTTGTTTTAACCATAGCAAGTACTGGGTTTCCGTAATTACTTAAATAGAGTAAAAGAATTTGATCTTTGAAAAATATTCTGATTAATGTTTAGAGTGTGTGTTAAAAAATGAAGGTTTATTGTTCTTAGATTAATGATAGTATTAATAATAGTTATATTAAGGCTAATAACAGTTATTACATAAGTGCTGTGTGCCACAATTTGCTAATCCCTTCATATATCTGATCTCTTTTGATCCTTACTATGATTTCAAAAAGAAGGTATTATTGTTCCCATTTTACACATTTTCTAAGGTTCTAATAAGTGGTGTGGAAATAGTATTCAGCTGACTCTAAAGTTGTTCTATATTGCCTCCTTGTTATTAATTTTACCACTTTTTCATTGTTTTGCTTCTGTAGTCAAGGAATGAGAAACAGAGTATCCTAAAATCTTATACTATAACAACAGATAAATTGAATAACTCTTCAAGTTATTCAACTATCTTTCAACATTAAATTGTATGTATTTTGATTAATGAGTTTGGGGAATTGCATGTTCAGATGTAGTGGTTCTCTGTCACTTTTAGCACCTGAAAACTCTTTTTAGTACCACTCAGCATCAATTGAAATTCATTTTTGTTTGCGCAGATTGTAAGAACCAGGGAAAAGGATAGAGTTACGAAATAATAGCTTTTTGATGTGCCAGAAGTTGCAGATACAGGCATTCCTCATTTTGTTTGGTAGTATGGGAATCATACAAATGACCACACTAGTTAAAAACCAGGCGAAGCCATCTAGGAAAAATTAGTTATTTTGTGACCTTTAAAATTTTATGTCAAACATTGTAAACCTCTTACAGTTGGTTACAAATATTTTTAAATGTCAAGTATTGGAAGTGTTTTAGTTCTTTGTAAAGTAACTTACCAAAAACAATTCGAACTGTACTTCCCTTCTCATCAAATATTTTATGACATGGAATGAGTATCTTCCCTGTGCCTTGGCAAATCTTTTCTAAGTTTGGATCAGTTTTCGACATTTTATTAGCTATACTTTCAATATTATGAAATATCTCCAAGAGTTCCTTTAATTTGGAGGTTTTTGCCAGTATCATTTCTTCTGGGACATCATTTTTTTTGCTGTGTTCATTTATGTTGTTAAGTTTATCTTCATTAAATCCCCAAACTGCATTTCTAGAGTCTCTTAAGAGATACTAGTATCACTGTTTCCAAGGTCAGCTATTTCTTCTAAAACTCTGCATATATTTATTGGAATTTCACATTCAACATTATCAGTTTTTGTTCTCTGCTGTCCTTTTATTAGTGTTTATCAGTTCCAACTTTCTAGTATTTATTTTTGTAAAATGTCATTTAAGTTTATCACCAGGAGACAAGGAGGCAGTTTAACTACATGTTTTATTCCCTGTACAAAAACTGAATAACAGATATATAATGACTCATCAGTAACAGACTTTGTCAGAAATGAGTTGACTGACCATTTATTTGATGTTCTTCTATTGTTTTGGTAAAGATTTGTGGACTGAAGATCTAGCAGCAAAATGTAGACTATATTCAATTACTCACCTCTACTACATAGTTTTGTCAGATGTGGTGGCACATGCGTATATTCCCAGCACTTGGGAGGCTTAGGGAGGAGCCTGATAAAGTTCAAGGCGAGTCTCAACTATATAGCAAGACCCTGTCTAAAAACACCAAGATGAACAAAACAAAATAAATAAAAAATAAATAAAAAGACCCCCCCCCAAAAAAAAACCCCAAAAACAGTGTTAACTGTAATTTGAATTGTATTGTTAAGGGATTGGAAATATTGCAGTTGTGATAACTGAAATTTTTATGTGCTGGAGGCCTGCAAAGTGAAGACTGCCTGTGTATTAATAATCTTCAGAACATTACCATTAGGTAAGTGGTACTTCATTTTCAAGAAGAAGAAACTGAGTCTTAAAGAAGTTAAGTAACTAGGTCATTATCATACAGCTATTAAGTATAAGAAATGATATGCAGATTTATGTTTGACAACTCTTTCTACTAAGATAATCTATAAGAAGTGAATTTTGTGTAAGGTTCAGTTAATATAAGAAATACTACATAAAGGGATATGGAAGAGAATTCTAAGATTTAATTTTTTTTAATTTTTAATTTTAATTCTAAGATTTAATTATGGCCTTGGAGAAGAATTACCTAGTTCAAAATTAGGTTATGTTGTTTATTCAGTGAACATTTATTGAGCACCTATTTTATCATCATTTCAAACTGTAAAACTATATATGAAGATAGCTGCATGTAGTGGCACATACCTTTAATCCCAGCACTTGAAAAGCTGAGGCAGGAGGATCAGAAGTTTGAGGCCAGCCTGGGCTATGTAGTGAGTCCAAGGCCAGCCTAAACTACATAGCAAGACTGTCTAAAAAAACTGAAGGGAAAAAAAGACAGTCTCTCCAGTATGGTAGCTGGAGAGGCCAGTAGGGGATTGTTGGGTTAATAATATCCCTTGGTTATTGCAGAATGGGTCTGCAATCTCCCAAACAAGTGTACAGTGAAGGCTAAATAAAAAGGGGCAAATGGCATGATTTCAGGGCTCCAGGAGGATCAAAGGCCTCTCACAGAATTTGAGATTCTTTTGGGGCTAAGACCAAGACCTTCTCTGGGTGGTCCATATTTAGATGGTTATCAGAAGTGAGGAGAGTACTCAATAATCCACCCAGGAGTGAGATGTCTGAGGCTATAATCTTTATCTAGTTGAGATTGGATCCAGGTATCCTTGGCTGTGATTGTGTCCTATCCTTTGAGGCTTTCTAGTTTCATCTGCCATTATGGGCTTTAGTAGGGATTAGTGACTCACAGCGGTTCACTTACTATGAGTCCACCACCAATCTCTAGCCAAGGAGCCTAAGCCTTGGACAGACTCACAAGTAAATATGAAGAGCCCATTGATTAATTTAAATCCTGCTTAGGGCTGCTTCATAGTGTTCTCTATCAGAGCATGAACAGATAAATATATAAACAGGCGTACTCCTACTTTTGAATGAAATGTACTCCTAAAAATTGTTTTGATAGAAAAACATCTAATAATTGGCATATTGTGTGTAGAGAGAATTTACCACACAGCTAAAAAATACTGGAAAATTCTTTATTGCAGCTTTTGTAGGAGCTGCCTTAGTCTGTGAAGGTAAGACTTTCATGGATAGGGAGAATGAATACTTACTAATGATACAAGTATCTAGCCATCTTTTTGTCTTCAGCCTAGAATGATTAAAGCTAGGTATTGGACCTTCGCATGGGTTTGTTTCTTCCCTCCCCACCCAATTCAGAAGATCTGGGCAAAAGGAAGGTCGTTCATTGCTTCAGTCCACTACTTCATGCCCTTGCTGCCTTCTGCCTGCTATCAACTGTTTCTCCTCTGTGATGCTCCTCTGCCATGCCACCCTGCCAGCCAACTATGAACTTAGTCTTTATACTTTTATTACAAAATTCTTAGATGAAGAAAGGAATTTTCTTTCCTTTCCACCACAGCACAAGACTAGAGAGGCTTTAACCAGCCGTCATACATGTGTCACAAAAGCCATCAGGCTACATGTAATGCCTTGCTGCCTTTCTTCTCTTTTTCTTACCTTCCCTTTTCTCAGTCTCTTTCCTGCCATCTTCCTTGAATAGTAGCCTCAAGTAAGTGAGCACACATCAGCCTTCTTTGGTCCTGGGGTTCTGTTGGCTGGCAGAGGTTACATACCTATCAGTTAAGAAAAATAATTCTTCTGAGGGTTTTTGACAGGCAAGCAGCACTGCTTCTTACAGCTCAGAATCACCCTAGGTCAACTGAAGCATGAAGGCCAAATCTGCCAGTGGGTTGTTTTAGGTCTTACATTGGGATGCAGGGAAATATGCCTATTAAAAACTTAAACTACAGACATTTCATAAAGGCTTTACTGTGTTGGTACTTCAAGAACACTATACCAACTAGTTATTTGTTAATTGTAGAAAAATGCACATAACATAAAATATACCATCTTAACCATTTTAAAATGTTTATATACTTAAGTAGTGTTATGTACATTCATGTTGTTGTGCAGTCAGTCTTCAGAGTGCTTCATCTTGTAAAACTGAAATTCTGTATCCTTTGACTCCCTGTTCCCTCCTCCAGCCAGCTTCTTGGCAACCACCTTTCTACTTTCTTTCTATAAATTTAACTATTCTATGTACCTTATATAAGAGCACTTACATTGTATTTATCTCTTTATGACTATTTCATTTAGCATAATGTCTTCAAGGTTTATCTATGTTGTACCATATATCAGAATTTCTTTCCTTTTTAAACTTACATAATATTCCATTGTATATACAGTCCTTTAAAAATCCATTCTTATGTTAATGAACATTTGTATTGACTGGTATCCTCGATAGCATATAAAAGAGACAGAAGGAGGACTGCTGATGTCACGTGCTGCTGCTTCATTAATTAAGTCCACTACTTCACGCCCTTGCTGCCTTCTACCTGCCATGAACTGTTTCTTCTCTGTGATGCTCCTCTACCATGCCACCCTGCCATGAACTAAAATGAACTAACTATGAACTAAAATCTCTATAAATTGGGGCTACAATAAACCTTTTCTCCTTTGACTTTGGGTGTCATATATTTTGTCTCAGCAATGAGAAAAGTAACTGAACATCTGTCAAGATAGAGAACTTCGAGGTGGGGATATAGTTCAGCCTGGGTACATACCATCCATGAGACCCTGTTACATCTCTAACAGCAAGGGAAAAAAGATACAGAGCTTTGTCATCAACCAGGAAAGGTCCTTATGATCCTTTCCCTTAATTCCCATTGCCTCCTTCATTTTTCTTTATAGTGCAACTACTGTCCTGAATATTTTTTCCTTACCGTAGGTACACTTTGCCTGTTTTCAACTGCATATAAGTGGAATTTACTATTTGGTGTAAAAGTTCTTTTGCCTAGTAGACTGCTTTTGAAATTCAGTTGTTTTGCTATCTGATTAGTATTCCACTATATATACATAGCACAGTTTGATAACTTCTTTTCCTACTGATGACTACCTGCTGTTTTCATGTTGTGGCAATTATAAATAGAGCTTCTATGAACAGCCTTCAAGTCTTTTGGTAGATGTATATTTTCACTTTTCATACGTAAATATCCAGGATTGGAACACAGTAATTGGGCCATAGCATAGGTGTGTGTTAGTTTTATTAGAAACTGCCAAACCTTTTCCCAAAGTGGCTGTGCCATTTTATAGTCATAACATTTGATATACATCTTTGTTAACATTTGGTGTCATTTGTTTTAATTTTAGCCATTCTGGTGGGTGTATAGTCATATCTCTTTGTGTTTTCCAGTTTACTCTTTTTTTTGAGACCAGGTTTCACTATGCAATTCAACTGGCCTTGAACTTACTTTGTAGAGCAGGCTGGCCTCGAACTTACAGTGATCCTCCTGCCTCAACCTCCAGAGCGATGGGCTTACAGGCATGCACCATGCCCAGTGATTCCAGTTTAATCTTAGCTCCTCCACCTCCTTCCCTTTTCTTACCCTACATACATGGTGCTCTTGTTAAAGGAGCCTGTTTACATATCTGTTCTACCCCTTCCCCTCCATTGATCACGTTCCCAGGAGAGATAATAATCTTTTAAACGCATGAACTTTGAGGTAGTTACTCACCAATAGATGACTGGAAACTGTGTGTAGTTAAATTTTGAGCAATTTTGATTTCCTGTTACATAAACTGAGGATGTGCAAAATTACATCATAACTTTTAATCTTAGAAGATGAGACTTTGAAAATAAGAATATAGAATTTCATAGTCTCTTCCATCTGAAGATTTCAGGGAATTTTATAAGCATTTTATTTATCTCTGTAACATACTTAAAAGAGTCAAGAGTAGTATTTTGTCCAGTGAAAGTAAGTGCCCCAGGGTTGAAATAATTTCATTGCAGAACTGGAAAAAAAACTTTGACCCTCCATAGATGTAGACTCTTACTTTTAATATGTTCTAATCAAGTTGTTTTTAGGAGACAATAGAATGATTGGATAGAGTAAAATCAAAATGAACTCCAGCATTATGCACATTAAAATCTTAATTTTGCTATACAAACTTCTTATGACTTTCAGTCATTAATTCACTATGGAAGGACAGAATCTAGATAAGATAATGTTCCTAAAATTAAAAATGATTCTTAGTACTTGCTGTACTACAGATTTTCCTTTTTGAAAAAGCCAACATGAAGGTAGTCTGGCTTTTTAACATGACATCCACTTGCTCACTAAAGTTGATTTAGATAATTTGCCATTCCCAAGCTCTCTCATTGTGTGTTTGGTAATTTTCCAAAATTAGAAAAACTCCAAAAAATGAAACACTCTGGTCCCAAGCATTTCAAATAAAGGATATATACAACAGTTAAGCTAGATTGTCAGTAAACTTGATTGGCTTGTGAGCTGCCTAGAGAATTAGCAAAATATATGCAGGTGTGTGTGGATAGGTCCCAGATGCGTGACTTTGTGTACTACGTCTGGTCTCTTGGCCCTTCCTCTCTGGTGCTGTTTGCCTATACTGTGCTTCCTGACCACTCTGAAGTGAGCCACTTTGCTCCACCATCTTATTCTTGTCTTAGACCCAGCCAACAGTGGACCCAAACTCTGAAACTGAAAAAAATTAAACCTTTCCTCCTTTAATTTGCAACTGTCAGGTATTTTATACAAGTGACAAAAGGTGACTAACAAAATCGTGAACCTGTATAATCTTGAAATTTTGACCCATTATATCTATGACACGTTACCGCTTTTCTCTGGCATTACCCTAAGTTCTGAAGTCTACTTTCCCTGATGTTAATGTAGCCACCCAAGTTTCTTATAATTTTTATTTATATGGTTTTCTGTCTTCTCAAATCTTAACCTGCCTCTTTAAAGTACCTTTGTCTTAAGGTGTATACTTTATTTTTTTTGTCTAATCTCTCATTTTTATGAGCTTTTTTTATTTTTAAAAAGAATAAAGAGTAATACAAAACATTAGAAACAATGCAGAATTAAAAGAATTTTACTGAACAAGATGATAGGAATTTAACTGTGGTTCTTATTGCATATTGTTGTTTCAAATCGGTTGTTCATATTATCAGATATAAGCATGCAAAATTGGTCAAAAAATTACAAAGAAAAAAATGAAACATCAATTCTTCCTTTCAGGAAACCAATAGAAATCAGCAGTACAGTTATCCCAGCTATTCTTGTATATAAATATATAGTTTTTGGCCTTCTTGTCTCCTTTCCCTCATACCAGTTGTTCTTTCCCTTTGAGCAGTTTCTTCCCCTTTTACAATCTGTTGTACCTTTCATATTTTACATGCTCTTTCAGGTTCTTACCCTAGGGAGACAATACGTTCTTTATACATGTGGGTCTAATTTATTTCACTTATGAGTGTGGTGTCTAGTTGCATCCATTTACCTATAAAAGCCTCAAATTTATCTTTTTTATGGCTGAGTAGTACTACATTGTATAAAAATAACACTTTTTTTTATCCATTCCTCAGTTGATGGGCATTTGGGTTGTTTCCAAGATTTAACTATGATAAATTGTGCTGCTATAAACATGGGTGCAAATATACCACTGTGGTATGATGTTTTCAGTCCTTCTAGAAAAATACCCATAGAGAAATACCTGGATAAGTGGGACCTCTAATACTAGTTTTTTGAGGAATCTCTACACTGATTTCCACAGTAGTTGTACCAGTCTACACTCCCACCAACAATGGAGAAGGGTTCCTTTTTCCATAACCCCTCCAGCATTTGTTATTGGTTGATTTCTTGATGATAGCCATTCTTTCTGGAGTGCAGTAGAAGCTCAGTGTTGTTTTAATTTGCATTTGTCCAGTGACCAATGAGCTTGAACATTTTTTCATATATTTATTTGCCATTTGTATTTCTTCATCTGAGAAGTATGTGTTCATCTAATGCCCATTTTTAGGTTGGGTCTTTGAATTTGGGGGGCTTGATTTTTTAAAATTCTTTATATGTTGTAGATAGAAGTCCTTTGTCTGATAGAGAGTTGGATACAATTTTTTCCCAATTCATGAGTTTTCTTTTTACCCTGTTGGTGTTTTCTTTTGAGGTGGAAAAACTTTTCAGTAAGATGAGATCCAAGTTGTTGATTCTTTGAAGTGTTTCCCCTGCAGTTTGGTTTTTGTTTGTAAACTTTCTGCCTACCCCTATGTCTTGAAGATTTCTACCTACTTTTTCCTCTAGTAGATTTACTGCATTTTTATGCATTTTTGCTCTTTTGTTTTGACTTTTTCAAAGCCCCTGACATTTACCAGGGTTCACCATTGCACCTATGATTGTGGAGGGTTGGGTGATGGCTTACTAAGGCTCCTGAAGTTCCCCAGGGCTCAGTGTCGATCCCGTGATTGTGGGGAAGGCATGACAGTCCACTGAGCCTCTTGATGTTTCCTGGGCTCAGCATCACTCCTGCCTTTTTTTTTTTTTTTTTGAGACATGGTCTCTCTATGTAGTTCAGGCTGGCCTTAAACTCACTAAGTAGTGCAGGTTGGCTTTGAATTTGCAGTGATCCTCCTTCCTCACACTCCTAGTTGCAGGGATTATAGGAGTGAACCACCATGCACAGCTCAATCTCTTTTTCTTAATTGCCATATGTTGTCCATTTATAAGGAGCATATTTAATCAGTATTGTTAGGTTACTGTAGTGTTTAAAAAATAATTTTCCACTTGTTCGTTGTTCCCTTTCTTTTCCTGACTTTTAAATTAATTCACTAGTACTACTGTATTTGTATGTCATCCTGTTTAGTAGTTCCTCTACTGCTTTTATTGCTTTAGAAGTTGCTATGGAGTTTCTAGTATACATTTTAAAACTTATAGTGTAACTTCAAGTAATTATTGTAACATTAGGACCTGAAATAGTGTACCCAAATTTATTTGCCAATACAGTTTTTCTGGTGATTTATCAACTTACTTTGTCTGCAGTGTTTATGATAGTACTATCCCTGTTTATACGCTGGGTCAGCTACACTTGGCCCAAGGCCAAAAGTTGTAGAAATGGAAACTCACTTTGTGTAACTCTCCTTCTTGAAGGGTATACTTTTCTGTGATTTCTGCTTCTGTTTTACCCCCAGGTGTTTCCACATAACCTCTTTTTGTGTCATGCTACATTTTACCTTTTTCTTTTCCTTGTATCCTTTTTTCTTTTCTTTCTTCCTTTTTCTCTTTTTTTGTTGAGAGGGAGTTAGTAGGACTTTATTGAAAACAAATGTATTTGGTCCTTTTTAATATGTTACATTTCTCTTGCAATTCATTATACTTATGTTTTACATTTTTGATCATAGAATAACTAACAAAATCTTTGTAATTTCATCCCCATCACTATCATTTCTGCATGTTTCTTTTGACTGATTTTCTATCTCTTAAACTTGTTTAGTACTTTTTGTTTAGGTGCCAGAGATTATAGTGCCAACTGACAGATAACTTTGATCTTCTTTTAAAGAATATTGTACTTATTCTAGCCAGCCACTAAATTCCTCACTAGCTGATCCTTTCAAAACCTTTTTTTAAAGCATATTTTGGGCGTGGGTCAGTTTTTACGTTTTTGTTAGTTTTACTTCTTTGCTAAAGCATGACCTCTCTGGAATCTCAACTGATTGTTGTAGGTATTCCACATGCTCTGTTTTATCTGGCTACAATTTGAAGGCCAGTATACTAAGGTAGTTGTTCAGTTTAGTTGTTCAGTTCTGTAGTAATTATTTTTTCCCACTAATTAAACATGCACTCTATTTCTGACCTTTACCTCCAGCCCTTCTCCATTATTTTTTCTTAGCCTTATGGAATCTCACTCTGTGCTTGTGCAGTGTAGTACAATAAATTCAAAATGATCCCTCGAAGGTTGTTTGAGTTGTTTTTCTGTACAACTACCTCCTTTGGTATTTTGTTCTATAAACTGCCACTCTTTTAGTTTTCTGAAGCCTCGGTCTCAATCCAATGAGACCACTGTCCTGTCCTTGAATTCCTTTGTCTTGTATCAACCTCTTGAAAGTGCTTTCTCCAAAAAGCTGAGGCAGTCATAGAGTTTATTTTATGTTTTCCTTTTTCTCATGGTCACATTTCTGTACTGCTTAGATACTGAATATCTGTAATGGGGTTTTCATAAATTTTGCCCTCTATTCTACTTCTTAACAGCAGAAGGAACATCCAGTTGCAGTATTGTGGCTACAAGTAAAATTTCTGCAAATCATATCTGTTTAGTTTTACATCTGTTCTTATTTAGTTTTAATTTCATTGTATCAAGCCAATTGAGTTGTTAAAATTTCCTTTAATCCTACTGATTGGGGGGGAGGAATGTGAGATAGTTGCTTCACTTATCAAACATTAAGATGGGCATTTAAAAATTTCACACCAAGTTGGTAGATTTATTTTCCCATATTCTGTTAGTTTTCATTTTTAACATTTTGAACTTGTAAAAGTAACTGCTAATACAAATACTATATTTCTGTGATATGTTGGATACTTATCTTCCTCTTTCTCGTACTGAAAATTGAATCCAGGAGCTTCACAATGAGTTATATCCCCGGTCCTTTTATTAATTTTTATTCTTGTAACATGGTCTCACTGAGTCACTAAGTTGTACTGGCTGGGCTTGAACTTGAACTGGGCAATCCTACCTCAGCCTCCAAGAATGTTGGTATTACAGAGATGTGACTTCATACCCAGGTCCTAGCCCTTATTTTTTATTTTGAGACAGTGTCTCACTAAATTGCCCAAGCTGGCCCTAAGCTTGTGATCCCCTTGCCTTAGCTTCATGAGTAGCTGGAATTATAGGCATATGTCACTGTGTCTGTTAACAGTATCCTGCAGAACAATGAATGGGTCACAGAAGAAATCAAAGAAAAAAATTTTTAAATTTCAGGAATTTCATGACAGTGATTGTACAACTCGTCGAAACCCCTGGGACGCTATGAAAGCAGTTCTAAGAGGAAAATTTTTCACATTCAGTGTTCATATTAGGAAAACAGAACAAACCAAATAGAATAACCTCATGATAAATCCTCTCATACTTTAGAAACAACAATAAATCAGCCCCAAACTGAAATTAAGGAGGGAAATTACAAAGATAAAAGTGAAAATAAATGAAATTGAAATTTTTAAAAAAATGCTTTCTTTTTTAAAAAGAATAGATAAAACATAAGCCGCTGGCCAGACTTACCAAGAAAAAGTGAGAAAAGACACATCAATTAGAAATGAAAATGGTGAAATTATAACACTGTGGAAATCTGGAAAATAGTAACCACTTTAAGAATTTATATTCCAAGAAATTAGCAAATTTTGAGAAAATAGATAGATTCCTACACAAACTACCAAAACTAACCCAAAAAGACATAAATATACTGTCTTGGTTACTTTTCTCTCATTGCTAAGACAAAATACCTGATGCCCAGAATTAAGAAAGGAAAGGGTTATTTAGCTTACAGTTTGTGGAGGTTTTAATCTATCATCAGCTGGCTCCAAGACAGGGTGGCAGTGCAGGGGGCAGCACTTCATAGTGGTATAAGACAGCAGAAGCAGTAAGAGCAAAAGGAGTGGGGGAGAAAAAGCCTCTTTTTCAGCAGGCTACCTGCACCCTGGGGCTGTGTAGCACTTATATAATCTCCATGCCCTCTTCTTGCACAGGCTCAGGATGTATACAAAGTAAGGACCCTGGCCCCCTGTTCATTCACTTAGTTAATCTAAACTTCTCACACTGACACAATGAACAACATCCTAGAGTAGGAAGGACCTGTCCTTTTCACCCCAGGATGTGAAACTGCTGAGTTACTTAGTTAAGCTTCTAGATGCCTCAAATTGACACAATGTATCAACCATAACATATACTTAACAGCCCACTAACAATGAAATTGACACTCTTAAAGAATCTACCAACTTAAAAAAAAAAACCTGATGGATTTACTGGTGAATTAAATAAAGCCCTTAAAGGTATTATATCACCAATAGTTTTCAAGCTCTTTAAAGAAATTGAAAGGGAAGGAGTACTCCCAAACTCATATGTGAAACCCAGTATCACCCTGATCCCAAAGCCTGATAATGACCCAACTATAAAAGAAAACTACAGACCAATCTCCTTAATGAACATAAATGCAAATATTATCAACAAGATATTAGCAAGTAGATTGATTAAAAAGATATTACATCATGATCAAGTAGGTTTTATCCCAGAGATGGAAGGATAGTTCAACATACATAAGTCAGTAAATGTAATACCTCACATAAACAGAAGATCAAAAAACATATGATCATATCAATAGATGCAGAAAAGGCTTTTGACATAATCCAACTCTCCTTCATAGTAAACACTCTGAAGAAAACAGTTACAGAAGAACCATATATGACAAACCAATAGCCAACATCATACTAAGTGGGGAAAAACTAAAAACATACCCCCTAGAATCAGAAACAAGACAAGGAAATCCACTACCACCTTTTCTATTCAGTGTAGTACTTGTTAGCCAGAGCAATTAGGCAAGAGAGAAAAAAAAGCAGTACATATAAGAAAGAACTCAAATTATCATTATTTGCAGATAACATTAAACTACACATAGAATACCCAAAGAGCTCCACTAAAAAGTAGGATTAATAACAAACTTTGCAATCTAGTAGGATACAAGATCAACACACAAAAATTATTAGCATTTGTATGCACCAACCATGAATAGGATGAGAAGGAAATTATGAAAATAATAGCACTCACAGTAGCTTCAAAAAATGAAATACTTAGGAATTAACCTAAGGAAGTGAAAGATCTCTGCAAAGAAAGTTACAGTACTCTGAAAAAGAAGATTAAAGAGTACATCAGAAAATGGAAAGAGCTCCCCTGCTCTTGAATAGGCATAATCAATATTGTCAAAATGGCCATACTCCCCAAACTGTTGTACAGATTCAGTGCAGTCCCAGTAAAAATACCAACAGCATACTTTACAGATCTAGCAAAAACAATTCTAAAATTCATATGCAACCAGAAGAGACCCAGAACAGCAAGAGAAATTTTGGGCAACAATAAACAGGAGGCATAGCAAAACCTGACTTCAGGCTACACTACAAAGCAGTAGTAATAAAAAAATGGCAAGGTACTGGAACAAAAACAGATACCTGGATTAGTGGAACACAATTAAGGATACAGAAACTTCACCAAACACATTCAGCTATTTGATCTCAACAAAAGGGCCAAAAGCTAATGTTGGAGGAAAGACAGCCTATTCAACAAGTAGTGCTGGGAAAACTGGTGGTTGTGTGCAGAGTAAAACTGGACCATAATCTCTTACCATATACTAAATTAAAATCAAAATAGATCAAAGATTTAAGCATTAAAGCAGAAACATTAAACCTACTGGAAGATAAAATAGGTAAAACACTTGAAGCCATAGATATAAGAAAGGATTTTTTAAAGAGAACCCCATTTGCTCAAGAATAAACAGCAAGAATCAACAAATGGGATTATATCAGACTAAAAATCTCTGGACAGCAAAAAAATCAAAGTGCAGAGAGAAGCTACAGAATGGGAAAGAATTTACCAGCTACTCTTCAGACAGGACTAATCCCTAGACTATACAAAGAACTCAAAAGTATTAAACCCCTTAAAATCAAAGATCTTGTCAAGAAATGGGCAAGCGAAACAGATACTTCACAGGAGTAGTAGTACAAATGGTCAAAAAATGTATGAAACATGGTCAACATCTGTGGCCATTAGAAAATGCAAATTAAAACTATGTTAAGATTCTATCTTACTCCAGAAAAAATGGCAATCAATAACAAATGCTGGGATGGCTGTGTTGAAAAAAGAATCCTTTTTCACTGTTGGTAGGATTGTAAACTAGTGTAACCATTATGGAAGTGAGTATGGAGATTTCCCAGAGAACTGAAATTAGAAATTCCACATGACCTGGCAATCCCCCTGCTAGATGTCTTCCCCAAACAGTTTAAGACATTATTCTAGGGGAATACATACATACCAATGTTTATAGCAGCACAACTTGAAATAGCTAAATCCTGGAAGCAGTCTGTATGCCCAATCCGTGATGGCTGGATAAAGAAAATGTGTCTGTCTGTAATGGAATACTATTCTGATATAAAGAATGACAGATTTAAAACATTGGCAGGAAAGTGGACATACCTGGAAAATACAATGTTGAGTGAAATAATCCAGCCGCAGAAGCTTAAATACCGCGTGACATCTCTCATTTGAGTGAGGCACGGTACACACAGAGAATAGTGAAGAATGGATAAGGACAAGGAGACGGAACTCTTGCAGTAGAGCAGTAGTCCCAGGGGGAGCCTAAGGGGTGTGAAGGAAGGAAGAGAAAAGAAGTAGAACAGAGATGCCACACCCGAGAATTTAATAACCTCAGTTACTGTAAACATTATAGTCCATAACATGAAGTAAGATTAATAGTAACAAGAATGAAAAAATGAGATGGTGGAATTGGAGGAAGGGGAAGGGGATTAAAAAAAAGAAACAAGCTGCGGTGGTGCGCACATGTAACCACTCCCCAAGGCGACTGCAAGCTGCATGAGCCGCAGACATAAAACAAAAAAAATTTTAAACTTTAGAAAATAATAACAAATCATAAAAGCAGCTAAGGAAATATGATACATTATAGAGCAGTGATGTTAATGTTCATAGACTTATCATCACAAAGTCCAGGAAACAATGGAATAACAGCTTTAAAATGATAAAAGAATTATCAGTCCATCATTCCATATCCAGCAAAAGTAAAAACAAAAAACCTTCAGGAATGAGGGAAAAATAAAAGTTCTCAGATGGATGAAGGAAAAGAGAGTCCATAGCCAGCTAAAAGAAATGCCAAAAAAATTTCTTCAGACTGATGGAAGGTAATACCAGGTAAAATCTGGAATTTTAGTAATGAAAGAAGAAAACTCTCCCTCTGTCCTAAAAAGAGTAAGAAGATTGCGAGTTTGAGGGCAGTGTGGGCAATTTAGCAACTTGGCAAGACTGTCTAAAAGTTAAAAAAAAAAAAAAAAGGGTGTGAGGAATGTAGGGCAGTGCAAAGGCTTTGGGTTTGGTCTGTAGTACTGTGATAGACAGATGGGAGAAAAATTACTAAGCAGATCAGGAAACATGATAGTAAGTACACAAATAAATTTATATTAAATGCTTCTTTTTGTCCTGTAACAACACAAAAGACTTTAAGGGACTGAAGCTTTTTGCTTAGTTGCAAGCACTAATATGGAAGTAAGAAAGATTCTGGGCTGTGTGTGTGTGTGTGTGTGTGTGTGTGTTACATGTGTTGAAGATGAAGCTCAGTCTCATATGTGCTAGGCAACCACTCAACCACTATACCTAACCTAGCCTTCTGGAATCTTAAGTCACTTTTCTGACCTTTAAAAAAAATACATGTTTCTAAAATGTTTTTAAAAAGATGTTGTTATAAAATATTTGCCATGCCTAAGTAATAGGATTGTTGTGAAAGTCAAATGAGAAAATAATATGAACTGATTTTGTTTAAAATCTGACAGGTATAAATTGCTGCCATTCAAAAGTATATCTTTTTTGGTACTGGGAATTGTACTGGTATATCCGTAGTCACTTTTATTTTCTGTTTTGTATCACTGAGTTTCCTAGGCTGTCTCAAACATGCAGCCCTTCTATCTCAGCCTCCTGAATAACTTGGATTATAGGTATGCACCACCATACCTCAACAGAGGTATATATCTAAATTTTTATGATGCTCATATGTGTACATTCCTTAACTACAAAAATCTTTTCCAGTGTGTCTAGGCATTAGCATAGCTAATTGAAACTGCTTTCTATGCTAATTACTTTAATATTTTAATTAGATTTTATTTATACATTTTAGATATGCATAACTATCATGGAGAATTTGTACCTGTATATGATATAATTTGGTTTTTTCCTCATTCCCCTACCCTCCCTTCAACCCCTCCTCCCCTCCCATTTACAAAGCTTTGTTTCCATGTTTTCCTTTTCATTCCCCCAATTTGAACATTTTTCTCCTATTTCACTATACCTATTATACATTTTGGTACTTAGGTAACATTTAAAGAGGATATTTGGGTTCTCTGCCATTTTGCTAAATAGCTTGGGGGGTTGCTGCTAGGTATTGAATCCATGGTCTTCACACTGAGCTACATCTACAGCCCTTTTTAAAATTTTTATTTTGAAATAGGGTCTATCTCATCCTGCCTCAGCCTCTCAGAGCACTAACATGTGCAACCACATCAGCTTCTTTATTTTCTTTCAGCCAGGGATATAAAGATTTCAAAACTACAAATACTTTTTACTATAGATGATTATTTATATTTATAGATGTGTGAGATAAGAATGTCAGCTAAGGGCCAGGAATATAGCTCAGAGACACAGCGCCTGCCTGATAAGTGTAGGTCCTGAGTTCGATTCCCAGTACCAAAAAGAAAAAAATGTCAGCTAGCCAGTATCAGCAAACCTGGAATATGGAATTAAGAGGTAGAACATGTGAACACTTTTAATCTCTCCCTTGATTTTTTGCCTAAACCAATTTGTCAGTTTTCTAAACACTTATGCTTTATGAAATTGTCCTATTTTATTTTCTCAAACATAAAACACAGCTTCATTGTTTCATGGTTTTGCATACATTATTATTTTTGTCTGGAATGTCCTACTTTATCTCTCCCATCTACTTGGTTAATTGTGCTTTTTTTCTTCTAAGATCATTTTTTCTCTTTAGTTTTTTTTTTAATTATATTTTTTCACTTCTAGGGGTTTTATTTGTTTCTCTTTCATTTGTTATTGTTGCTGTTGCCATTTATTTCTTTAAACATTTCCAAAACTACTTAATATTTTGTATCTAATAGTTTCAATATCTTTCCCTCTTTGCTTATCTGATTCTGTTCCTTGTTTTGCTGATTCTTGCTTATGGCTTCATTTTTCCTCATGCCTTCTTGTACAGTCTGTAACAGCAGGGGCCCTGTGGTCTCTTCTCCTTGCTATATGCAGGTCTTTTCACTTAAATGAATAATTATCCTTCCTTTTCAGGCAGTATGTAATTTTTTATATAAATACATAATTCTTCTCTGTATTGCTCACTTTTCCTGTCACTAGGACAAAATACCTAACATTCACAACTTGAAGGATGACAGGTTTATTTGGTTCATGGTTTCAGATAATTCAGTCAGTGGCCAGCTGGCCCAAGACAAAATATCATGGCAGAAGCATGGGTAGAAATGAACTGCTTAGTTTTCATTGTAAAGGCTTTTCACTTCCTTGGTTAGGTTAATTTCTAGGCATTTAATTTTTCTAGATGCTATTGTGGGTGGTATTGTTTTCCTAATTTCTTTCTCATTGACTTCACTATTGGTATACATAAATGCTATTGCTTTTTGGGTGTTTATTTTGTAACCTGTTCCATTGCTGAAACAGGTTATTAAGTGTCAGAATTCTATGGAATTCTTTGAATTTTCTATGTACAGTATCATATATCATCTACAAATAAGGCTAATTTGACTTCTTTCATATATATATATATATATATATATATATATATATATATATATATGACTACTTCCATATAACCCTTTTTTGTCTGTTATCTAATGTCTCTGGCTAATGTTTTAGATACTAGATTGGACAGAAGTGGTAATGACAGAGATCCTTCTCTTGTTCCTGATTTTAGAGGGAGAGCTTCCAGCTTTTTCTTATTTAATATGGTGATCATTGGTTTGTCATAAATAGTTTTTATCAGATTTAGGTAAGATCCTTCTATACTTTCTTGAAGGTTTTTTTTTATCATGAAGGGTGGTTGGATTTTATCAAAAGCTTTATTCTGCATCTATTGATATGATAAACCAGTGTGGTTTCTGTCCTGTTTATGTGGTGCATTACATTTACTAATTTACGTATGCTGAACCATCCTTGCATCCCTAATTTGTGTATGCTGAACCATCCTTGCATCAGCCATCCTTGCATGACCTACTTGGTCCTGATGTATGTTTCTTTAGATGGGGTATTGCATTCTGTTGGTGAATAGCTTATTGGGGATTTCTTGATCTGTTCATTAGGGAGATTGGCCTGTAGTTTTCTGTTTTAATTGAGTCTTTGGTTTGGGAATCAGAGGGATGCTGTGTTCCAGAAATGAGTTTGGAAGCACTCTTCCCTTTCAGTTTCATTGAAGAGTGAAAATATTGGTGTTAACATCCTTAAAGATTTTTTAGAATTCACCAGTGAATCCATCAAGTCCTGGGTTTTTTTCATTTGGTAGGCTTTTTATTACTGCCTCAGTTGTATTACTTATTTTTGAATTGTTCAATATTTTCAGGTTTTTAGGTCTTGGTTATTTTTGGTAATTTGCATGTAGGAATGTGCCCATTTCTTCAAGGTTTTCTATTTTTTTTTAAATATAATTTGTCATAGTAGTTACAGTCTTCTGGATTTTGATGATGTCTGTTGTGATTTCACCTTTTTCATTTCTAATTGCATGGATGTGAGTCTTGTCATTTTGTAAGTTTGGGTAAAGGTTTATCTATTTTGTTTATTCTTTCAAAGAGCCAGCTTTTTGGTTTGTTGATTCTTTGTATTGGTTTCTTTTTGGGGGGGGGTTCAATTTCATTAAATTTTGGTCTGATCTTTATGATTTCCTTGCTGATTTTGGTGTGGGCTTGGATTGTTGTTTCTCAAGTGTCTTGAGGTTCCTTAGTAGTTTATTTATTTGAACTCTTTTTCTAGTATGAGAATTGATTCCACTGAGCTTTCTTCTTGGGACTGCTTTCATTGTGTCCCATTATGTATTGTACTGGGATTGTCATTTGCTTCCAAAAATGGTTTAATTTCTTCTGTGACCCATTGAGTGTTAAGAAGCATGTTAGTAAGTTTCCAAGTATTTCTACGTTTTCTGTAGTTTCTTCTGTGTTGAGTGCTAGTTTCATTGCCCAATATCTGAAAGCAAACATAGGATGATACAGATTCTTTTATATTTATTTATGCGGGCTCTGTGAAGTAGTATGTGATCTATTTTGGAGCAAGTTCTGTGCTTCAGAGAATTTGTACTTTGCAGGGTGGTAGAATACTCTGTAGATATCTACTAAGTCCACATGTTCAAGTGTATGGTTCAGCTCTGATAATTATTTTTTTAGTTGACCTATCTCTTTGAAAAAGTGGAATATTGAGATCACTCATGATACTTATGTTTATTTAATCTTTTATGTCCAGCAGTATTTGTTTTATGAAGATAAGTGCTCCAGTATTTAATGGAGATATATATATATACACATACATACACACATATATATAATACAACAAGAAGTTATGTAACTTCTTGTTGTATTGTTCCCTCAACTAGTATGTAGTAACTTTGTGTCTTCTGATAAACTTTAGCTTAAAGTTTACTTTCAGAGTAAAATTGCTACCCCTGCTTATTTTCAGTGTCTTGGCCCATGAAATACTGTTTTCCGTCCTTTCATTTTTAGTCTGTGAATATATTTTCCAATTAGATGAGTTTCTTGAATGCAGCAGATTGTTGGATTCTGTTTTTTTGATCAGTCTAACAATCTGTGTCTTTTAAATGGGGAGTTGAGGCTGTTAACATTGAGAGATGTTATGGAAAGTTGTTGATTAATTCCTAACATTGTTCTCTTTCTGTGTTGATGCCTTTAATTTTTTCAAATTTTTTTGTTTATTTATTCACCTAGCTTGATATGTTCATTCTGTCTAGATTTTTGGCTTTGTTGTTTTCATTGTGCCTATCTAGGATATTCTTGAGTATTTTCTGTAGTGCTGATTTGGGGGGTCCGTAAATCTCTTGAGTTGCTCTTTTTTTTATGAAATGTCTTTATTTCTCCATCTATTTTGAAAGAAAGTTTTTCCAGATGTTAATCTTGGTTGGAAGTTGTTTACTTTTAGGGCTCAAAATACTTCATTCCAAGATCTTTTGGCCTTTAAAGTTTGTATTGAGAGCTCTGCTGTGATTCTAGTGCATTTATTTACCTTTATATGTGATTTCTTTTTCTTTTCTTTTTTTGTGTGTGGAATATCCGGCATTTTAATTTTAATGTATTTTGGTAAGCTGCTTTTTTCATCATGGTTGGTGTTCTATAAGCCTTACCTATTGGTATGTTGAACTCTTTCCTTATATTTGAGAAGTTGTCTATTGTAACTTCTGCAAACCAACTAATTATTTCGTATGTGCTATATTCTAGTTTCTCTCTAACTCAAGTTAGTCTCAGGTTGGTGTTTGTAGTGTCCTGTAGTAGCTGTTGAATACATTTTTCTTGTTCTTTTTTTTTTTTTTTTCTATTTCCTTTTTTGGTACCAGGAATCAACTCCAGGCCTCATGCTTGCCAGGCAGGCACTGCACCTCTGAGCTACATCCCTGGCCCGAATTTTTCTTGTTCTTTCATCTTTTTAGAGACATCTTTGAGGAATTCATCAGTTTGTCATTTTGTCTTTGATTTCAGAAATACTGTCTTCACTCTGGTCATCCGTGCAGTTTATGAATTCTGTACAGTTTTTTATATGTGACATTCAGTATGATATCTTTTTGTGGATTCTGTATCTTTGATAATTTGTCATTTATGTTTTGAACCATTTTAGTCAGCTCTTCCAATTTTTTGTTTCTCCCAAATCTACAGTGGTTATTTTGTATGATGATTCTATAAACTCATCAAATTTGTTTAATTCTTTAATCGACTTGCAAAGCTGTGCTATTTGGCACTTGCTTTCCTCTACACTGGTGCCATCTGGGTCTGCCTTGGGAGATTTGAGGGGCTATGTATAGTCTTTTGTTGTCTTATTTTCCCAGGTTCCTGTGTGTATGGATATCTGCACACCCAGCACCTTTTTTCTTTTTTATGGTGCTGAGGTTTGAGGTCAAGTAGGATGAGGAGAACTTATAAATGATATGAGTATCTTTTTAGTAAGATACTGCCCTCCTATGAAATCTTTTGACTTTCTCTAGAGGTAGTATTTACCCCTTCAGCTATTTAATTTAAGTGATTTGGACTCTGTTCCTGTATTTTGAAGAAAGAATTACTTCTGTTTAAAACAGCATCAACAGATCTGATCATACTTAAAGGTGATTGACTTTGCATTTACATTTTTACGCTTTATCAATATTCTTTGCAGCCTATAATTGTTGTTATCAATTATTCTATGATATGGAAGAAGTCAAGAGGAGGGATTGAGGGATGAGTGAAAGAGGAGTGTAAGTCTGAAGAGGCGGCTAGGGAAATAGTAATAGATAAAAAAATTAAATATGGGGGTAGGTTTTGTTGGAAAACTTTTAATTGGATTGAAAGGTTAGTGTTCCAAAGATTAGTGATCACCCAGTTCCCTTCTTACCTTGGTTGCAGTCTGATTGCAGGCAGCCACATCTAAAGCACTTTCCCTTATACTCAAAACCCCTAAACAAAAACAAAACAAACAAAAAACCATGTCTCAGGAATTCTCTCAGCCAGATGTAGGCAGAATCTGACCCTGTCCCTGGCAGGTGAGATCTGTGGGCAGGTTCACTTAGAGACACAGGACCACAGAGTTGGGGGCATGCTGGCACTCTGGCAGGAGCTCCCCGGGAATCTGACAATGCATTCATACTCCAGCAGGTAGTTTACAGAAGACCATAGCAGCTGGCATGGAACTGTGGAAATTGGCAGTTCACCAATTTACTCTCAGGCAGGCATCTGTAGAATCCACAGAAATGTGTGTTGGTGGGAATCTGTCAGTTCTGTTTGCCATTATCCTCTTTCAGCCCAGGGTGGAGGACATTTCTTTGCCCTTGGTGAGGGCTGATGAGGATGCTCCTGGCTGCAGCATTCCCCAGTGTTTGGAGGAGAGGTGATGGGGCATAGACTAGGCTGTTGTATACAGAGGCTGACCAGGAGTCCAACTTCTGCAGCATGCCGTTGTTCATTCCCTCCCCTAGGCTGTTTGGAATGCTGTCGTAATGGTTGCTCTCTAGAGGTGTAGGGGCTGCAGCCTTGTGGATGAGCCATAACAGCTCCACTTCATCTCTTCATTGATCGACTTATTAGGTTTGATCTACATATATTGTCTTTCCAGTGAATTTTTTGATTCATGGTGTAAGACCCTCCCCTACGACAAGGTACCTGTGGCTTCAGTGAACCTTTTCTGAGTGCTTCTAATGGGACTTCTCCTTTAGTCAGCTGTGTTTGATCTTCTCAGACTTAGCTTTCTTTCTTTTTTTTTTTTATTTAAAAAAAATAAAAGTACAAAAACATATTGACAAACAGACACCAATTACCATAAAAAATAGTACAATCACAACTAATCTATAGACAAGGTGATATGGTCTCAATAGTGGTTATTGCTTTATCCATTGATATCTTCGAAGTGTAAATATATAAACCCATATACAGACATGCAAATTTAGTCAGACAATTAATCCTCTCAACAACAGAAAAAACACAAAAACCAAAAATCCAAAGACAAAAAACAAAACAGGCAAACATCAACAACAGCAACAACAACAACAACAACAACAAAACACCAATAGTTGCTGCTTTATATATTGATATCTTCGAAGTGTGTGTTCAGGATAACACATACAGACATACAAGATTGATCAAATAACCCGTCATCGATTATTGCTTAGCCTTAAGTGATATAATACAATAGCAGAACCATGTTAGCCTTCCTGCATATATGCATATTCATATATACATACATACATTTTTGTCTTTTTCTTTTCTACTTTCCTTCGTCCCATCTGTTCTTTGTTTTAGAAGAGATTTCCTTCATGTCTCTTAGTTTATATTCCCACCCTCGCGTTCTTACACCAGTGATACAATACGTTGCTTGCACATGTATCGCTGATTTAGTTCACTTATGAGTATGGACTCCAGTTTTGTCCACTTGCCTACAAAGTCCCCAAAACTGTCTTTCTTTATAGCTGAATAATATTCCATTATATAAAAATGCCACAATTTTTTAATCCAGTCTTCTGTGGATGGCACTTGGGTTGCTTCCACATTTTA
>PVLD010012368.1:0-60758 GCA_004027595.1 Dinomys branickii | reverse complement strand
TCTCCCGCGCGGCTCGCCCGACACGCGCGAAACGTGGGATTGCCGGGCGTCTCCGCCGCTAACAAGCCGCTCTCTGTCGGGAGTCGCCGGAGACCTGCGCCGGGTCGGGGGACGGGAGGGATCGAGTCGTCTGTACTCTCGGGGCGCTAGGACCCAGCAAATCCCTCTCTCCTGCGCGGCTCGCCCGACACGCGCGAAACGTGGGACCGCCGGGCGTCTCCGCCGCTAACAAGCCGCTCTCTGTCGGGAGTCGCCGGAGAACTGCGCCGGGTCGGGGGGCGGGAGGAGGGGAGCATTTATGTTATGTTCCCTTTGGTGATTAGAAGTGGAACTGATCTTATGACACTATGCCCTAAATATTTTAGTTTGAACATTGGTTTTTGCTTCATTTCAGTTAATATCTAGGAAATACTTCCTAGCTCAATCTGTAAAAGCAGCATTACCTCATGCCAAAGTTAGACAAAAACAAAGAATAAGCTATAGACCAATATGCCTCTTGAATATACATGAGACAATACTAAAAAATGCTAGCAAACCAAGTCCATTAGTAAATTAAGATAACTATAAATGATGACTGAGTAGAATTTATTCCAAGAAGTTAAGGTGCTTCAATATACAAAAATAAATCAATGTAATCAACTATATTAACATAATGAGAGGACATACATCATATTTGTACTGCACAATAACCATTTGCCAAACTTTTACAGTTTTTCATGATAAGAATACTGAGACGTGAACTTCCAAAAACTCTAAAGAATATTGATATCTGTCTCTCATTTGGCTCTTCATTTATATCTTAAATAAATTTCTTCCCCAAATCAAATCTCTTTAAGTAACTAACAGCTTGAACTTAATGTTCATTGAGCTAGTTTGTCTAAGAGATGGTGGGCAGACACATATATCACATAAGGAAGGGAGAGAGTATTGTGAGTTGGAAATCAGAAATTCATCCTGCAAGATTTATAAACAGCACTGGAGCAATTCTCTTTTGTGTCCTCAGAAAGTTTCCAAATTCTCTGAAATATAAAGAGGTAGAAAGAAGATCATTAACGTGGGGAGAGATCGCTTAGGTTTAAGACTTGCATGTGCCATGGATTTTTTCATGAACTTGAAAGTTATTTAGTTTTTACAAAGATCAGTTTCTCAGTTGTGGAAAAGAGATGATAAAATTTTCTCTACCAAACCTCCGCAGAGTTATGTCTCGTGAACAGTAATTAAGGGTGTATCTCTGCCCACTTTATTTAATTGATTTTATTTATTTATTTTTATTTTAAAGAGTATTAAAAAATGGCAAAATGCCAACAACATAGACAAAAACAAAACAAAGCAAAAACAATAAGATTGATACAGCGTTTCAGAACAAAATGGTAGGGATTAACAGTGGTTGTTATATTACATATTTTTATCTTCATTAAAGTTGGTCAGATTACCAGATGTAAGGATGCAAGATTAATCAAACCATTAAGGAGAATAAAAACAAAAAGCAAAAATATAAATGATACAGAGTTTCACCAAACAAGATGATAGGAATTGAACAATGGTTGTTATGTTGCATATTGTTGTCTTCAAATTCAGATCGCCAGATATAAGCATGCAAAACTGGTAAAAAAAAAAATACACCATACACCACACCAATAGAGCCAAAGACAAAAATTACATGATCATCTCAATTGATGCAGAAAAAGCTTTGATAAAGTCCAACACTCATTCATGATGAAAACCCTACAGAAAATAGGAATAGATGGTCTTTACCTGAATCTGATCAAAGCCATCCATGACAAACCAATGGCTCACATCATACTAAATGGACAAAAATTGAATGCTTTCACTTTAAAATCTGCCCACTTTAGAAAAACGTTATACCTTCGGCATGAAACAACGCAATTTCCACCTTGAAATGTCTTCTTACTTGGAGTTGCAAATTCCTTGCAAATATTCAATTTGCTAAAATATTATCCTTCACTTGGATCAATGTAGTCCAGAGGGGCACTGTTCTGGTTCTAGTCTTATCTCTTTACAATAATGCCACGAGAGACTATGATATGATGTCAGAGCCTGATGAGTGGGATTCAGGAGAAAACAGTGTAAACGTGGACCTCTCGGAGGTGTACAAGCCTTTGAGGGCACGCACTTTTTTTCATCACCTAATCTAGTAAGAAAGAAATTAAAGCATAGACAGGGATATAATTTTTATGTTGAGTAACACACAGGTGTATTTGAACATTTTTTTTCTTTTCTTCTTTTTTTTCCGGTGCCAGGGATCGAACTCAGGACCTTGCGCTTGCCAGGCAAGCACTTATGCCACTGAGCTATATCCCAGCCCCACACACAGGTGTATTTGTAGTAATTGTTCTTACGCATTTCCCCCCCTTTAACTTTGTTACAGGGACAATACTTTTAACCATTTGCATTTCATTTTCTATTGATATTTATAATATACTCTACATATTTATTTTTTGTAGAAAGTTTTTATTTATTTGTTTTTACTTTTCCACTGCATTAATTACTATTACTAATCCATAGCTTATTGAGATTCTAGCAAAACAATAAATGGAATTCATATTTTTCTTTCCTGTGTTTACTATGAGAAGACAAAGGAGCAAGAGCGGTGGGGGTTTGAATAGAAATTAGCACCGAGAAGCCCATTTGAACATGTGATTGATGTGTGCAGGCTGGTAGCTTTCCTCCCGCCCCAAGCGACCCATCCTTAGCGCCCACTGGATGCTGCCTCTGCACTCACCTGGCTTGCGTGGCCCGTGTACCGGCACACAGATGTGAAGAAAGAATGAGGAAAGAGGTCATCTGTGTGGGACTGAGGCTTAGATTTTGCTGCAAGGGTGTGCTCAGCTCATGTGTGAGGCATTTAGCTTTTCTGGTGTCAGGACCAGTAAAAAACAAAGAGAAATAAAGTGGAAGGTACCCAGGGTGCGTGTATTCTGTGTGTTTGAGCAGGACGTTCATCTGCTTCTGTTCTGGGACATCAATGCTCCTGGTTCTCAGCTCTCCCCCTTGGCCTGGATCTTAGCTCAGGGTCACCCGGGTTGTGAAGGCTTTGGATTGGACCTGAGCTACACCTCCAGCTTCACTGGGTCTTTTGCTGGCTGATAGGAAATCATGGGAATTCTTGACCTCTGTAATCTCATGCTCCGATCCATCACAATAAACCTCTTCTTATGTATCTCTATCTATCTATTAGATTGCATCCACAAGATTATTTGAAGTGAGGAAAAAGCAAGGAGTCAGTGAACATAAAATGGGTAAAAGAATGGGGGAGTGACTAAATGTGAAGTAACAGCCTGAGTACAATGAAGGCATTACAAACGGCCCAGCATTTTCAGAAGAGGAGAGCCTTGCTGACATCTTAGAGAATTTTCAAAATGACATGAGCCGTGACAGTCAGATATAAATACAACACAAAATGTTGCAGCTTCCCATTACTTTGCTGGAGCTCTATTCTTGATATTTTAACCATGAACATGTTGGTTGTGTAAAACGGTACAATCAAGATGAAATACTAATTCATTTAATTTTAT
Source organism: Dinomys branickii (assembly GCA_004027595.1). Classification (NCBI taxonomy): domain Eukaryota; kingdom Metazoa; phylum Chordata; class Mammalia; order Rodentia; family Dinomyidae; genus Dinomys; species Dinomys branickii. The sequence goes on along the minus strand of PVLD010012368.1, from coordinate 57,222 downwards.
ATTTGCAAATCTCTTCATTAAAACGTGCCAATGAGAAAGCAGAACAGTGTGCCACTTGTATTGTGAAATCAGCACTCCAGTAATACTATTAACTCAATGAATAAACAATATTAGACATGCAGTAAGTTCCTAATCCCTCAATTAATTACTGAATTACTTTTTATCAAAAAAGTAGGCACTTCCTACTTATGCCTCCTATTTCCCACCTTCATTTATATGTGATCATATAGATATATTTTTAAAAGCATGATAGGCACATGGAAGCCATCCTTACATGTCTATCTCTATTGTTTTGTGGTCAAGAAAATACATGGTGTACAATCAAAAAACTGCCTTTAAAAGGTTTTTGATAAGCAGGAACCAAAATAACTCCTGACTGCAGCCTATTTACATATTACATTTCTGGAGACATTTTCTTGTCTCTAGACAGTGCCCTCTGAGGTTATAAAGAACAAAACTTCTGTCTGAGGCTTAATATCTGGTTCTGTAGAGGAAGAAGATCTCAGAGTCTAGAGAGTACTTGTGTCTCCTCCAAAGTGCACACTAAATCTTTAAGACAATTTTGTGTGCACAACAACCTTCTTGAATGCACTCTTGACTTCCTTGTTCCTCAGGCTGTAGACCAGGGGATTCAGCATGGGGATGACCATGGTGTAGAACACAGAGGCGATTTTGTCTGTGTCCATGGAGTGACTGGAGCTGGGCTGCAGGTACATGATGGTGACAGTTCCATAAAACAAGGAAACAGCAGTGAGGTGGGAGATGCAGGTGGACAAAGCCTTTTTGACTCCCTCCCCTGAGTGCATCTTAGAAATGGTGATAAATATCAACAGGTAGGAAATTAAAATAACTACTAGTGCAAAAATAATATGAATGCTTGAAATAGAAAGGAGAATCAGTTCATTAATGTGTTTATCAGAACAAGCCAGAGTCATGACTGCTGGAATATCACAGAAGAAGTGGTGGACCACATTGGTCACACAGAAAGGGAGGCAGAAGGTGTCTCCAACTTCAGCAGCAGCGGTCAGGAAACCGGAGATGTAAGAGGCCGTGGCCAGACGAACACACACAGGCCTTGTCATGATCACAGGGTAATGCAGGGGCTTACACACAGCTACAAAGCGATCATAGGCCATGGAGGTCAGGAGGTAAGTCTCCGCAGTGGCAAAGAGGATGAAGAAGAACATCTGAGCAGCACAAGCATTGTAAGGGATGAGTTTGTCGTCTATAAGCAAACCAGCCAGAACCTTTGGTGTGATTGCTGAGGAGTAACAGACGTCCACCAGGGAGAGGTTGCTGAGGAAGAAGTACATGGGGGTGTGCAGACGAGAGTCCAACAGAATCAGCACGATCATCCCTATGTTTCCAGTCACAGTGATGAGGTAGATGAGCAGGAACACTGCAAAGAGAGGAACCTGCAGCTCTGGGGTGGTGGTGAGTCCCAGCAAGATGAACGCCCTCACCTCTGTGGTGTTCTCCATCAGTGGTATTATAAAGTCACAAGGCACTCTACAGCAAAGGAAAGTAAAGGAACAGCAAGACCAGCACAGTAATTACACAGTTGTTAAAATGTGGATGCAGTGTTTCAGCATAACAAATAGTTGTTTTCCCTATTCTGCAGATCTAAACCTTGGTATTACAAAAAACTGATCAATGACTTATGTGTACCATAATTTTTCAAGAGCAGAGGTCTTCATGGATTGTAATCCCCATTTATTAATTTTGTATATGAGCAGACTGATCCCAATAGCAGGTTAGGAGACTGTCCAGTGTCACATGCCTGGAATAAATCTGGCTGCCAGCAAGATAGAGGCTAACACCTTAGTTTCTGTAATTGTCCCTTTCCAGCCTTACATGTCATTTAGTCCTCTCAGGAACCCCATTAGATGGTTTATTGACACCCATTTTCATAGGAAGTAATTTGATAACATGAATTCAAAATAGTTGAATTTTTTCAAGAGTATCTTATGATTAGTAGACATGGGAAAGATTTGGACAATGGAGTTTCCAATCAAAATATTCCTAATGAATCTGATATCATTCTAAATGTATCACACAGTCTAGGCAATCATTCTACCATTGGTCTACATCCCTCCATTGAAGATATTTAAATTTTCTCCATATTAAATGAGATGTATATGTGTATCTATAAATGATCTATCCCTCTTCTTTGATGTCTCCCTGTGTGTGTCTGTCCAGGTATCTATCTTCATCCCATGTAACAGGATTCTGGACTCTTCACTATTTGTGTTTGCCAGCATGTCACCCAATACATAAGCTGAGCTAAATTGTTGCTTGTGTTTCATTTGCTGTGTGCTCTAATGACAGCTGTTCCCATTGCAGTGCTGTAAATACTCCAGGAGAACCTGACCTTCCCCAAAGCCCCAACTGAATTGCTGTGTGCAGTTCTTTTCTTCTCACTAAGGCAGCATTGTCATGGGGTTTTGTGGAGCAGAATACGGACGTCTTTCTAGCCATGATTAAGGGTGCTGATCTCTGTACAGTATGAAGTACAGTACGAAAATTACCTCTAGTGTTAGACACTGTGGCTGAGACATCTTCAAAGATTACAGGGTCGACTTCCTTAACATGTATGACTCAAAAGGGAAACATAGAAAAGAGCTGACGTGTCAAGATCACAAATCTTAAATGAACTTATCTTTAAATCATATGTTTTTAGTAAGTAATAGGTTAAACTTAATGCTTATGAGCCTGTTTAATCAATATACAAACACATCTCATTTACTGAGAAGTAAATGGAGGATTGGAGAATTATATGCATTTCTTATATTCTGTACCTATAATAGGTCAATTTAAGACTCAGAACCACATCTAACTTACTGTGAAATCTACCTTTGATCGCTGCAATGCTAGATTTTCTAGAGGAACAAATAATGAAAAAAAAGTTTTTGAGGAAATAGGGAAAATGAAGTCATGATCACAGTAGATCCATATTAATTCTTCTAGAGTCACTACGAGTACTGTGTTGTCACACTGTCTTTGCAAGCTACCCCCATTCTGTGTCATTTTTATAAAAACAATAAGAAAGCAATGTATACTGAAAAGGATGAATTTTTACCTTCTCCCTAATCAGGTCATCATCTCTCTGAGGTTTTTGTCATTTTCTTAAGGAAATAAACATGAAAACTCATAAATACAGTATCACTATACTCTTGCTGGTTAAAATGTTTTTGCATTTGAATGCTGGCCCCACTTGAATGCCGGTAGTTTTTAAGGTAGAACCCAGGGTGTCACACATACTAGGCAATCATTCTACCACTGATCTACATCCCTCAGTTGAAGATACCTAAGTTTTCTGAAGCGGTGCTGGGATGGAACCCAGCGCATTCTACACACGAGGCTGATGCTCTGTCACTGAACTACACCCCCAGCATCTCCAAGTCAGAGTTTCAGAGAAAGCGTCCAAGGGACCACACAGGAGGTAAAGAAGTAGAGTCACATGTAAACACTCCACTGTTTCCAATTCACTGTGTTGTTTTTAAGTTAAAAGTGTTTATGAAATAGAGAAGTTACCTTTGTCTTGGAAAAGAAGGAAAGGCAATCCTGAACTGTGAGTCAGATCAGAAATTCATTCTTGGAAAGATGTGTAAATGATGGTGGAGAAATTTTCTCTCTTGTCCTTCTGAGAAAACAGTTCAATCTTGTTTGACCAATGTAGAGATGGGAAGAGAGCTATCAACGAGGAACTGCGACACAGGTTTAGGTCTTGTAAGTATCATGGATTTTTGCATGTACCTGGAAATTACTTATTTTCTGCAGCCCTCAGTCTCATTTGTGGAACAGAAATGGCAAAATTAATGACACCATATTATGTTTGTGAGGTGCCACTGAGATGTGTCTATACAGAGTTCAGTAAGTCCTATGCATTCAGCGTGAAACAAGAGTCCTTGAAAATACTCGGTCTGGGGAAATGCTGAAAACATTTCTCTTGAGTAAGTGGTGACCCAAAGGGCTCTTACTTGAGTCTTATCAGTTTAAAATAATGTCATGTGGGACCATGATACGATGTTGGAGCTTAGCCAAGGGGAATGCAGAGAAAACTTGGGCCTCTCTGGGGGTCCTGGTCCCCTGGAGGGCAAGCATTTCTCATCATCACACTTACCTGGTGGAGAAGCAATTAACCTGCACACAGGACCATACTCTTCATGTTGAGTAACGCGTAAATGGTTATGTTTTCTCCCTTAATTTTGTTCCATTGTCATTACGTACCTAAAGAGCATGATTAATGTATTTACATTTCACGTTCTATTGATATTTATAATATGTCCCACTTGTTTGTTTTTGTAGCAAGTTTTTATTCGTTTCCATTTTTTCCTTTCTGCTGTATTACTTATGATCACTAATGCATAGGTTATTGAGATTTTAAGAAAATCACAAGTGAAATTCATATTTTTCTTTCTTGTGTTTACTGTCAGCTGGGAGAAATGAGACAGCAGCAAGAACGGTGGGGGTTTGAGTAGGAATCAGCACCGAGAAGTGCATTTGAACATGTGATTGATGTGTGCAGGCGGGTGGCTTTCCTCCGCCCGGCCCGAGCCACTCGTTCTTAGCGCACACTGGGTGCTCCCTCCGCACTCTCTTGGCTTGCGCGGCCCGTGTGCCTGCACACAGATGTGAAGAAAGAACGAGGAAAGAGGTCATCTGTGTGGGACTGAGGCTAGGATTTTGCTGCAAAGGTGTGCTCAGCTCATGTGCGAGGCATTTAGTTTTTCTGGTATCAGTATCAGTAAAAAACAAAGAGAAGGGAAAGATACTCAGTTCTCAGTTCCTCCCCTTTCGAGTATTTTAAGCGCAATGCTTGTTTGATACGTTATCCCAGCAGTGCTTGGATAGAGCGCTCAGTTTTCATAGCTGTTCCGCACTCATGAATAAACTCCTGTAAGGTCCTTCTTCGCTTCTCTGACACAGTTCCCCATACACAATCCGTGTTTCCTGTTTTGGACTCACAACACCAAATGCATTCAACTGACCTCACTCACTGGGGGTCTGCCTCAGGAGAGCTGTGTCTGATACCATGGGTCTCCCCTGCACGGGTGGATCCTTTCCCATGCTCCTTAGCACCTGGGCTGTGAGGGATGGAAGGGCTAAGGAAGGCTGTCCTGCTGCAGATAAATGGGATCAAAGAGTCAGAACAAAACAAAACATGCTCCTTTCCTTCTTTCAGAGTCCCAATTAGATAAAGTGCATCTCAGCCCTCTGCTGAAAACATTCACTGCGTCTCTGGATAGTAATCCAACTTTCTGACAATATCTTGATTTTTGCAGTCAAAAGCTACTGGCAGTTTTTCTGGGATTAATATTTATTTTCTTTCAGCAGTTTTGAAAGGTATAAATTTGTATGCTTTATTATTTTTTTCTGGAGATTGATGTCAGGTAATTACAAATCCTTTAGATAATTGGTTCTTATCTTTATTTTTCCAGTCTCTCAACAGAGAATTTTTCTTTTTATTATTTTTTATTTTTTTATTTTAAAGAAAATAGTACAAAAAAAGAGAACAAAAGCAGAATACAAACAACAAAAAGCAGGGACATTAGCAATGATACAGGGTTTCAAACCAAATGATAGGGATTAACAGTGCTTGTTATATTACATATTGTTATCTTCAACAAAATTGCTCAGATTACCAGATATATGAATAGAAGATTGATCACATCATTAAGGAGAATAAGAAAATAATTATTTTAAAGAACATTAGAGACAGTACATAGTGTTACTAGGCAGGATTGTAGGAATTCATCATTGGTTGTTATGCTGCAAATTGTTGTTGTTACACAAGTTGCTCAGATTACCAGATATAAGCATGCAGAATTGGTCAAAATAGTACAAAAAAGAAAACATTAACTTTTCCCAACAAACCATCAGACACCAACAGTACAGTCATACCTTCCGCGCATAGATATATATATATATTTATAAAATTTGCCTTAGTACTTTTTCTTCTTTCCCTCATTCCAGTTGCTCCTTCCTTTGAGCAGTTTCTTTCCCTTTCTTATTATCTATTGTACATTTTAGGTTTTATTTACTCTTTCATGTTCTTACACCAGGGAGACAATGTGATGCTTACAAACATGTGGGTCTGATTTATTTCACTTATAAGTATGGTCTCTAGTTGCATCCATTTACCTATAAAAGCCTTGAGTTTATCTTTTTGTATAGCTGAGTAATACTCCATTGTGTAGAAATACCACATCTTTTTTATACATTCCTCAGTGGATGGGCATTTGGGTTGTTTCCAAGATTTAGCTATGACAAATTGCACTGCTATAAACATGCGTGCATGTATATCTGCTGTGATATGATGTTTTTAATTCTTCTGGAAAATACCCAGAAGGGGAATAGCTGGGTTAAGTGCAACTTCCAATCCTAGTTTCGTGAGGAATCTCCAGACTGATTTCCACATTGCTTTCACCAATCAAAAGGCCCACCAGCAGTGGAGAAGGGTTTCTTTTTCCCCACAGCCCCTCCAGCATTTGTCATTGGTTGATGTTTTAAATGAATCCTCTTAATGCTGATGAGGTTTTTCAGTACAAGGACTTAGCTTTCTTCAGTTCAGCAAATGTTCATCCATTTTACATTTTGTACTTATATTTCCTGTGTTCTTTCTATTTTTCCCATATGGTCTTGTCAGTGTGTCCTGCCTATGTCTTGATTTCTCTTTCTGTTTTCCATTTCTTACCTTTTCCAGCTTTCTTTTGAATATTTTGAAGCACCAACATGCATATGATAATTCTGATTTCCATTTTGTCTAGTCTATATTTACCCTTTCATCCACATCAAAAGGTTTATAGATGGTTAATAGCTACTTTGGTTTCATGATTTCTCATTGATTTCCTTTTGTATATTATGGTTCATGGTGTTCATGTACAATGATATGCTTTAGTTTTATTCATTTCTAGCTCTTCATTTCATATGCTATCTTGACTGATTAAAAGATATCCAGAGAGCTGATTAACCATGATATTTGGGTGTCTGTGAGACCAATGAATTGGCAGAGAATAGAGATGACTCTATTGTGATCAGGGAAGGCAGAAGCTGTCGAGCAATCCTTGGAGGTAGAGGAATGGTGAATGTATTCTGTGTGTTTGAACAGGATGTCCATCTGCTCTTGTCCTTATCTAGCACAAAATGCCAACCCCCACTAGTGTACTTCAGTCTTTTAGTTGCCCAGGTAACAGTTCTGGGCAACAAAAATAACACCTCCCCTTATTTTTGTTTCTTAGAAATGGCTGGTCACTGTGCTGCATAGCTGGTCACTATGATGCATATTGTAAGAACCAGTCCCCAATTGACAACCCATTTTGCCTCTGTACTTCCTCCTTGCTTATCCTGTATAAGCCCTAGACCAGCAGAAGTGAGGGCCTGGTATTTTGGAAATGATCCCAATCAGTGCCTATTGACATAAGTAAATCTGCTTCCAAATCCTTGGTGTTGTTTTGGTGTTTCTGCTTGCTGAGCACTGGGACATCAATACTCCTGGTCCTCAGCTGTCACACTTGGCCTGGAACTTGCACACCAGGGGGCTCCCTGGTTGTGAGGGATTTGTGTTGGACCAGCTTTGCTGGGTCTGGAGTTCCTGGCCTCCGTAATCACCTGCACTAATCCCATATAATAAATTTCCTCCTACACATCTCTATTTATCCTATTAATTCTGCACACTTCTGAAAATTCTGGGTCAAGTTAATTAACTTCTCTCTATGTCACTTGAGTTGACTATGAAGATTAGTTTAGGGGAAAGGGGTAGCTACTTTCATGAGTATAATGTCTGTTTTATAAATGCAATCAGGGAAGGAATCTCTAACAAGATAACATGCAAAAACTAGAACAAGAAGATACCACACAAAATCAAGGTTTGGGGATTGACGGAATAGCAAGGAAATGAGTGAGAACGAAGTTAGATAAGAGGATGAGGCACTGGGCGTAGTGGCGCATACCTGTTATCCAGCACTTGGGATACGAAGTGAGCTCAAGACCAGTCTGAACTGCATAGTGAGACCCTGGCTCAAAAAAAGAAAAAAAAAAAAAAAAAGAGGAAAGTGGCATGACAAAAGATAAAGTAACTCAACTTTGGTAAAAATGAAGGGACATTGACAATTGCAAAGCATTTTCAGAAAGACAGAGAGCCTACTGAGATCTCAGTGAATTTTTAAAATAATGTGAAAGTAGCTAGGAGTACATCACAAAATGTTTTTATTTTTCCTCTACTTTTATGGTATTCTGGCTATTTTATTTGAAATTTTAAACTTGACCATGTTGGTTAAAAAAATAAAATAATAAAATAAAAAAAAATAAAATAATTCAGTCAAGATAAAATGAACTCACTTAGGATTCTTTATTTCTGAATCTCTAGATAAAAGAAAAAAGCAGATAAATTCATTTAGAAGTATGACACTCTTACTGTTAAATTGACTCAAACAACATTTGTCACCTAAATAAACAATGTTATACATGAGTTAAGTTTTTAACACCTCAACTAATTATTTAAGTTACTTTTTTGTCAAAAGTTAGCCATATTCCATTTATGCCTGGCAAATTTCTCACTCTCATTTGTGTGTGATCACATGAGCGTATTTACAAACATGTTCATGGGCACACGGAGGCCCTCCTTTAGTACGCTTGTGCCTAAGGAAGTACAGGTATGAATGAATTAATCTAATGTCCTTAATACAGTTTTTGATAAGCACGAACCAAAAATGCTTATGATTTATCTTATGATTATTTTATCTTATGATTATCTTATGATTTATCTCTGGAGACATTTTCTTGTTTCTAGCAAAGAAATAACCTTTGGAGTACTGAGTGTAACACTTCACAAACCTAACTTCTATACTGGCTTTAAAATGAGACTCAGTATATGGAAAAGACCTGAGAGTCATGGAACCAACTTCCTGTGCCTCTTTCTGTGTTAAAATCTAAATCTTAAAGACAAATTTGCCTGAAAAAGAACCTTTTTGAATGCGCTCTTTACCTCCTTGTTCCTCAGGCTGTAGACCGGGGGGTTCAGCACGGGGATGACATAGTGTAGAATACGGAAGCCATTTTGTCCATGTCCATGGAGTGACTGGAGCTGGGCTGCAGGTACATGAAGATGGTTGTCCCATAGAAAATAGAGACTAGGGCAAGGTGGGAAGCACAGGTGGACAGAGCCTTCTGGTATCCTGAAGTGTAGTGCATCTTTAGAATAGTAGTAAATATGAATAAATAAGATATCAAGATAACTAGAAGAACAAAAAAGACATTGAAGGTTGCTACATACACTAGAACCAGCTCATTAACATGTCTATCAGAGCAAGATAGAGCCATGACTGCTGGAACATCACAGAAAAAGTGATGGATTACACTGGAGTTACAGAAAGAGAGATTGAATGTTTCGCCAACATGGATGGAGGCATTCAGGAAGCCACAGACATGGCAGCCTACGGCCAACCATGCACACACACTTGTAGTCATGGTGGTAGTGTAATGCAGGGGTTTGCACACTGCTGCATAGCGGTCATAGGCCATGGAGGCCAGGAGAAAAACTTCCATAGTGGCAAAGGCTGCAAAAAAGAACATCTGAGCAGCACGAGCATTGTAGGAGATGACCTGGTCTTCTATAAGGAACCCAGTCACAGCCGTGGGAGTGACTGCTGAAGAATATACCATGTCTGCTAGAGACAGCGTACTGAGAAAAAAGTACATGGGGCTGTGGAGACGAGAATCTACAAGAGTCAAGACAATCATCCCCAGGTTGCCGACCACATTGATCAAGTAGATGACAATGATCATGTTGAAGAGTATGACTCGTAGTTCTGGGTCATTTTGTGAGGCCAAGGAGGATGAACTCTGTCACTTCTGTCCTGTTCTCCATCAGTGTTATTTGGGAGTCAGGAGATGCTCTGAAGCAAAGGGAAGTAAGGAAATCAGCAGTTATCAGTAGATATTGTGGAACAGATATTGCCCTAAAAGTGAAATGTGTATATATCGTGCAGTGCTTTGTTAGAATAATGATACATATTTCAGGTTTACCCATATCTAAGTATGAGGTTAACTACAGAACTGACTTCATTAAATCTCTATAGGGTTATGAACTGTTTAACTAGAAATATCTGCCAGGATAGTTTCCCATTTTTCAAATTATATATAATTTTAATCTAATATTTGGTCAGTTTGTTGAACTATTCACACATGTCTAAAATTTTATATATGTCTTATACTAAGAAACTAATGGTATTTACTGAAGATACTATTATGAAAACTCAATATGAAAATGCAGAAAAACACTGCTTCAGTTCTGGTTAGTTGGTTAGCCTCATAAGTACCAGGAATGGTAATGCTATTTAAACAGGATGATGGACTCTATATTCCTTGGGATAGGTAGGAGAGTGTGCTACTCTTTAAGTATGGGTGAGATTTAAAATCTTAGACCTCCTGTTCCTTTTGCTTTTTCTTATACTTCCGGGTCAATTTTATTTAGATTTTCTTTATACTCTGCAGGAATTCTTTGGCTCCTTTAGTTCACCCATGTAGCTGGAGTGTTTGTTTTTTATTTGTGTTTTGCTTTTGCTTAATTTCTTTCTTGAAATGTAAAGCTTGCACTGAGTCGATGTTTATTTCTTATACTAATTCCTTCTTTGTTCTCTCAGTACTATCTACCTATATTTCAATTACTGAGATTTAGGGATGACTTTTTATGGTTTGTGAGTGGATGTTACCCTGCAGATCTGTCTTCTCTGGCAAACATATATTGGAACACCTTGGAAACATATATTGCAACATCACACAGTATCCTATAAATATATACATTTATTACTTGTCTATTAAAATAAAATATTAAAAAAGTTCACTTGACTCTGTTGTTGAATAGGAGTGGTGTTCTGATTCTTTTTATTGGAAGAGGAAGTCTGTGGATAGTTTCCATCCAAGGCTAAGTCCTGTTCCCAACCATCTTCCTCCTTAACATTTGGCAAGTTTATTTTCAAGCCAACCTTGAAAGCCTTTGTACTTGCTGGATTTAATAGACATGATCCCTTTTGCAACTATTCTGTTTCACAATAATGATAAAAGAATTATAAAATTGGGTGTGTGGGACTCTGTGTGTATAGGGGGGTTATGTACGTGTAGGTGTTATTACTTTTACCATTAAGGCAAATAAGGATTTGTGAAGCTTCTTAATGATACAATTAAGATGAAGAAGATCCAAAATTTAAACTCAGTGTGGACATAACCAGCAGCTCTTCATTTTAGTCAAATCACATCGCTGTGGATAGATGTGTTAAAAATGATACAAAGTTAAAGGGAAATGTTAAAATGCAATTCAGAACTTGCTAATTTTAGGGGGCTTCCCTCTACTTAGGTAACGACACTGTCTCCTCAGTGTGGCTTTTTCTTTGTCTCCAGTGATGAAGTACATACAGCAAGCAAGTTAAAATTGTCATCATCAACCAGGACGTCACCTTGAGCACAGCCTGCACTCAAACTTGTCTTTTGTTAGGGAGCCAAAATAATTGTGCTACCTGGATAACGTGTAACTCATTACAGATGCAATTTTTTTGTTGCATGTTTTTCTAAGTGTTTAATGATCTTGTTGCTTTTTCATTTTAAAGAGAAAAATAAAAGTAAAAGTAACAGTAATATAAAATCTCCAGACAAGATCATAGGAGATCAGTGGTGGCTAATGTATTGCGCGTGGTTATCTCCAAGTTAGTTGTTCAGATTACAAGATATAGGCATGCAGAATGGATCAGAGGCAATTTTTGACCTTTGCATCTCAGATTCGACCCTTTCTAAGGAAAAAAATTAAAACAGATTTCTGTGCTCAAAAACTCACAGCAAGTATGTGTGTCCCACCGGGTTTTAGAACAGTTTCCTAAGGGTTCATACTGGCTGTAACAGCTTACCTTGCTGCTTGAAAGCGTGCAGGATTCTCAACAGTGAACCTAAACCCAACATTCAACCATAGATTAATTTATCAATTTTAGTAGAAAAACTGGCTTTTAGGTAGTGGCCAGTGGTTCCTGTGTCTCTAGGCAGTGTGGTAAGAACAGAAGTATTCACATGAATTTAAGTTCTGAATTTACCATGCATCTTTCTCCAGATCTTTGGAAGAGTCACTTAACCTCTTTCTGAACAGTGAAATAAAACCTATAAAATTACCTCTTCTACACAATACACAGAAATGTATTTATAAATAACAAGTAAGGGAATGTCTATAAAAACTCACTATGGGGTTATCATTTTCAAATCACTCAATATATATTTTATCTTGAGGTGTTACCTTAGCCACGTAGCAGGGCCCCAGGAAGTCCCCACATTGGAACAAGCCTGTTTGCATGAACAGCTATCCGTATTCAGAGGAATGAAGGATATTCAAAGGGGTAGGACTGAAGTGTGGTCCCTCTAAAATAAAGTGGTCTGGAGTTGTGTTGAGTAGGCATTTCTAGAGTATTTTCAGAAAAATATATTTAAAAAGAGCAAAAGAATCAGAGCCTTACCTTGTAATCATTTTTAAGGCCGGGAATGCTTTTTCCCCCTAAAGGAGTACATCAAACCACCCTGTCCTCTGCAGTCTGCTGTAAGCTCTCAGTCACCAGCAGACTGTCACAAATCTCCACTGTTGGAAGTGCGTGTAGTGGCTATAAGTTGGTTTATGTGCTTCGATGGCTCAGCATCAAATTGGGTCACTTAATCTTTCTAAACTTCAGCTTTGGATCTTGAAGGAAAATGTTACAGATATGAGGAAAATTTTAAAAACCCTCCAGTGTCTCCTGGGTGCAGAGGTGGTGTTCTGGAAGGTGACAAGATTATGAAGGTGCCAAGATTATGCATGGGTCAAGATTGATAATATCACCCCCTCCTTAGGGGATGGCTAAGGGTATCATCAGATCACATGTACAATGGAACAGTTTCTAGCCCACATGAATGACTCTCTAAATTTAAATATTAAGGATTTATTTTCTATAAACATGGATGTAGCACAAAGCACAAAATAATGGTGTTCAGACCTTCTGTGTATCTCTACAAGTGCTGGTCACATTGTAGCTAGCTGCGACATACTAGTTGTAGAGTGCAGACTGTGGGATGAAGTGGTAAATGTCATCCCGTCTGGGATGAAGTACACACATAACCCTCCAGGTGTTTGTCTTTGGCCATAGAATTTGAGGAAGTTTCATGTTCAGTCAGGGGCAGTTATAGATGGTGAGGTGAAGCCCTCCTCAGCCTAAGTCACAAAATAAACTCAAAATGAATGATAACCTAAATTTTAAAGCCTCAAGCATAAATCTCTCAGAAAATATGGGTGAGTGTTCTAAAGCTTGGTAGTGATGTCATATACATGATACACACATAAAAATACAAGTTGCCAAAGAAAAACAGTAGACAAATTTAACTTCAAAGTTACCCTCGTGTGCATCAGAGTAAGTGACCAAAAAGGTGAAAGGGTGGGGTTAGGATGCAGCTCAGTGGTAAAACACTTCTCTATCATGTACGAGGCCTTGGTTCAATTCCCAGCACCACTACTAAACCATCAATAACAAAAGTGAAAAGGAAAAAAAGGTCCTAAGGAACCCGTGTCATGGTGACAAAACCGTGTGGATGTTTCTTTGATCGGTGCCAATGAGAGCAGAGGAATTCTGGCAGTCACCGGAAAATGAGAACAAACATGGATCCGGTTGTCTCTGAAAGTTGCTAGAGGATAACTTGATTTCTTTCCCATGAACTAGTTTTGGCCATCTGGCTTCCAGAACTGCGAGAAAATTAAATGCTTCTCGTTTTAATTCCACACACTGTTTGTTACAATTGCCGTAGGAAAATAGCCCAAAAATCTTTATCGTGTTAAACCATTGGTTAGCATGTTTGCTGCTGATGTTCGATTTTTAGAAACAGATGTTGTGTTCTTGGTTTGATTCTCCCTAACATCCATTCACTCCTTCATTACAGTACTGAATGCCATCCTTTTCTAAGCACGAACCATTGTTAGGGCACAGATATGTGTATTTCCAGAACTTTTATTCTCTTGGGGGAGGAATAGTATGCACAGAACTTTCATTTCTGTGGAAGAAACAAATGTAAAAAAGAACACCCATAAACAGACATTCTATATTTTGGCCTATATTAAAAACAAAAGAAATTTAAAATATTGTTCGTCCACTCAATATTAAGGATGTCAGCCTACATTAGTTTCCTCCCTCACCAAATCACTATTTCATTAGACACTGTTAATTCCTCATGTAATCAATGTTAGACTAGATTCTGACAGTACAGACCTGAGAGAGGAGATATGTTTGCTCCGACAGCACTAAGTAGTCAGTAAAAACTAAATCTGTAAAAGGAAGTCACTGTTATTAATAAATGTTCCAACAGTTCCATGGGGGAAGTTTGACAAGTTAGATGATGAAATGAAAGAAGGGTAGGAGAAGGAATGGAAGGGAAGTTTGGGAAGACATTCTGAGCAGCTGTTCTATTTGGGGAGTGTGCTATGTCTGTGAGTCATTTTGTCCCCACTTACCTAATTTTGTGAGGTTGGCAGTGTTTTCCTGAGTAGAATCTAAAATTGTTAGTTAACTTTCCCTATGTCACAAAGCTTGGTTACATTGAAATGAAAATTGAGGTTTCTTCTGTGTCTGAAAGTTGTGCTAATTGCATATGTGGTCACCATTTTAATTACAACTTGGAGACTGGGTGAGAATTCACAAATAAACAATTGTGAAATTAAATTGTGATGGAGAAGTATGACAGAGTTTTAATTATATCTATTTTCCGCCTCCTACCACCAACACCAGCTTTTCTTTTGGTATATCTTCACATTAGAATAAACAGTACTGTCTGCCATACAAACTCTGGCATAGCAGTAGGCTGACGGTACAGGCTCTTCTTGCTCACATGTTGTTCAGTTATTTGTCCTGTGGGAACTTGTACTTAGTGGATTCATCATCCCTGGGGTCTGAATTCTCTTTATCCAACAAGTGATGAAGAGAAAGCAGAGGATGACATGGGAGGACCCTATGAGTTGGAGTTGGAAGAGGCATACGTTACCTCCAGTCGCATTCATGGTTAAGAGCCTGGCCACAGTGGGACACAGGAAAGCTGAGAAACAGAGCCTAGCTATGTGTCCACGGGTAGAAAGGAAAGAGTTTGGAAAACAACTACTGAGTCTTTTCTGTGGTAATACTTGTGATCATTAAATATCCATTTTACACTTCTTCCCAAACAGAAAACACATCATCTGCTTCTCTCAGGAGACAACCGAAATCCCAACTAATTACTGTGGTATGGAAGGGTGATGTCCAGCTACTGAAGAGTTTGGATGGCTCTCTGTGTGCAGGCCAGGAGAGCTCCTGGGGTGCAGTACCTTGTCAACTAAAAATCAAACTTAACTCATTCTACATTCACAGCTAGTATCAAACATTGGGCCAGAATAAAGATAAGTTAAAAAGAAGTCTCCCATTTATAAATCATGATAATTAAGGACACACTGGCCAATTTTGAAATCTTCCTAATCGACATTAGAAAGGACCCTCCACTCTAGTGATTAGAAATAGTTCTTTATAACACCCTGATTTTTCTCTGGGGGAATCTATATTTTTCATTATTTTCTTTGAATTCAAGTCCAAATTCTTAATTTTTTTCATATCCACTATTCTCCATTACCACTTCTGAAGTGTAATAACAAAAAATCCATGTCCAATGCAAAGTGATAAAAGGAAGGTTATTCATAAACTTACATGAAGGGAAATCATTTTCATCATGGTCAACTCAACAAGAGTTCAAGGGCATTAGAAAGTAAATTTATTCAGTTAAATGAGTAAATGCTGAGTCAGTGTAGAAGACTGCAACTGTTTAATTAAATTTTAATTTTTGGAAGCAGGGAGGTATTGTGATTAGTCTTCAGTTACACTTGTCAGTCCTTAGCTTTAGGGAGGAAGCAAACAGCCTGGAGAATTTCAACGTTAGGAGTCAGCAATCTTTCACAATGCTAATTTCCTGGAAAAACTGGAGTCATTATTGAGCGCATGTTTTGAAATCTAGAGTTTCACAGCATACTCCCACCTGTGTAATTTGGAATTATTTTAAAAATGTTAATTGAGATCTTAATATCAAAGCTCTCAGTATTATTTTCAGTGAGATAAGCAGATAACAGCATGCCTTACATGGAGTTTCTATTCAAGCTGAGGGACATAAACCATCAGATGAGAAAACAAATGCCAGAGTTGAATATTGATATGGTTCTGAAGAAGGTAGCAACAAGAGGAAAGGTCATTCATGCAAGGGAATGGCTACTACAGAAGGTAACTAAAGGACCTTCTCTATGACCTTTGAGTGCACAGAATGAAAGCAATAGCCCAGCCACAGAGAAGGGCAAACCCAGAGCTTTCTGACAGAAGTGTGGCAGGAGTTCTCTGGGAATAGTGAGAAACCACTGCAAAGGTAGCGGGGTGAAAAAGTGGGAGAGCAACAGGACATAATATACATAAAGCAGCAAACATTTCAAAGCACGTGCTGCTTAAGAAACAGAATAACATTATTGCTGATATCACAGCATTTTCCTTTATTTACTTACTCCTTTTTATTGCCATATTAATTACCTTTACCTTGCAGAGTAGAATTGAAGATGCAGAAAGAACCTTATGCATTTTCAACTATCTAATTTTTGACAAGGAAACTAAAAAACATACAGGAGAAAAGATAGCCTCACTTCATTTTTAAAACAAAATATAAAGAGTTGGTAGCCATTAAAGTTAAAGTAAATAATAACCATATTTTTACCGTATTTATTCTAATATAGCTATTTATCATTTGGAAATAGGAAGGTGAGTATTTTTTCTCTTACCAAATCACTCCATAATGGCTGAAACATTAATTGATTGAATTGTTGTAATTATTCATAATTGGATAAAATGTCAACAAAAATCTCACATACTTCATTAAACAAACTTATTTTAAAATTATCGTATGTTTTTCTTTATTTTGCATGACAGAAGCCATTACTCAACTAAAAATACTTAATAATATTATATATACTTTTTTTTTTACTCCCTGCATGGCCATAAATATTTGACTTATTGGATTGAGTAGATCTTAGCAGGATGAGATAACTCACTGTGGATTCTACATGATTAAATGACTAAACCCAGAGAACATTTTGCCTTTCCAGTAACTTTCTTGAATGCACTCTTGACCTCCTTGTTCCTCAGGCTGTAGACCATGGGGTTCAGCATGGGGATGACCATGGTGTAGAACATGGATGCCATTTTGTCAGTGTCCATGGAGTGACTGGAGTTGGGCTGTAAGTACATGAAGATGATGGTCCCATAAAATATGGAAATGGCAACGAGGTGGGAAGCACAGGTGAACAGAGCCTTCTGGTGCCCTTCACCCGAGCGCACCTTCGTAACTGTGGTAAGTACGAAGAGGTAACAAATTAAAATAATAAGAAGCGCAAGAAAGATATTTAAGCTTGAAATGAAAAATACAGTCAGCTCGTTAAAGTGTTTATCAGAACAAGCCAGAGTCATGACTGCTGGAATATCACAGAAGAAGTGATGGACCACATTGGTCACACAGAAAGGGAGGCAGAAGGTGTCTCCAACTTCAGCAGCAGCGGTCAGAAAACCAGAGATGTAAGAGGCCATGGCCAGATGAACACACACAGGCCTTGTCATGATCACAGGGTAATGAAGGGGCTTACACACAGCCACAAAGCGATCATAGGCCATGGAGGTCAGGAGGTAACTCTCCGCAGTAGCAAAGAGGATGAAGAAGAACATCTGAGCAGCACAAGCACTGTAAGGGATGAGTTTGTCGTCCATAAGCAAACCAGCCAGAACTTTTGGTGTGATTGTTGAGGAGTAACAGAAGTCCACCAGGGAGAGGTTGCTGAGGAAGAAGTACATGGGGGTGTGCAGACGAGGGTCCAGCAGAATCAGCACGATCATCCCTATGTTTCCGGTCACAGTGATGAGGTAGATGAGCAGGAACACTGCAAAGAGAGGAACCTGCAGCTCTGGGGTGGTGGTGAGTCCCAGCAAGATGAACACCCTCACCTCTGTGGTGTTCTCCATGGGTGAGACTTGAGAGTTAAAATGTACTCTTAAGTAAAGAAAGTGAAATCACATTGTTGAACAAAAATCAACTACACAGAAATTTAAATGTATAAGCATTCTTTGACAACACAATTGCTTTCCATGCTCTTCCAATCTAAAGTATGTAAGACAACATGGATTACTTATCTGTATAGCGACAGACTTATGAAGAAGCATGTCTTCCTGGGTGGCCTTCCTAATCGTTCAGTTCTGTGTAAAATAAGTGGCAGAAAAGGCAAATGAACTGTTCAAGGCCACATGCTGAGAATAAGCCAATCTCTTATTTAAGATGCCTTGAATCTAATAGCTTACATTTCTAATGTCGTCGTGCACAAGGCTTGATCTTAAAGGCCAGATTCAAGCTTTAGAACCAACCAGAGTATTTTCCAACACACATACTCTTAATGAGTCTGAATTGATGTATTCATTTAGAAGAATTTTTAAACTCATTCACGGAAAACTAACAATTATTACATTTCCATAGAGTAGCATGGTGTTTAGATTCATGTTTAATGTATGCACTGTGTAATATTTATTTCATGTTAATCATATTTATCTCCTCCTTCATCATTTCCTTATAGTGAATATGCTTTAATTTTATTAAATTTACATTTAATCTTGATCTCCATTGTATTAAGCCTATGCACTGAGTTGCACTCCACAGCAGTTCACAACTAAATGTACGGTAGATGCGTTGTAGGCTTTGCACAGTAAGTGCGTAGTATAACATTACAGGCTTTTACCGTCAACAAAATCTATTCTGAAGATAAAGAATAGCATCACAAATAAAATCTAGGGCTCTGGGAGAAGGTGTAATCATATTTACATACAGGTTGCATCTTTCAATATCTGAGATATGTTCACTATAAGCTAAGTTTTCTGAGCCTCACTTCATCCACTAATAAAATGAATGTGCTCTCAGGAGATGTCAAGGAATTATTGTGAGAGGTAATGAGGTAATGAGTGCAAACAGCTGAGTGTGGGATTACGCACAGTGTTAGCCAGTGTAAGCTCTCATATTATTAGTATGAAATGGCATTTTCTGTGTTGGCTCAGGAAAGGTAGTAACATGGAGGTGGGTGGGATTTACTGTCCTGTAGCCTTGGTCTTTGATTTACCTTTTCCTATACATTGTACCCACTCCACTAATATCTTTTATTTCCTCCAGTTCTTCCTCACTCTGCTGCTTCTCCCATACGAGTGGGTGTGATGACCTTTTTGCATGACAGTTGAGGAATCTGACAACCTCCTCTGCTTTACATCTTACTTGAGACCCACATTTAGGCTGTCTTGAAAGACCCACCTCCCTTCTTAGAATCTTTCTTACCGCCTTTGCTTTCAGTACTAAATGGAATCGCAGGTATAAATGGAGATTGCAAATTTGGGGTCTGAGATGGCTGGCACTAATTGTTCATGGGTCAGCATAATGTTTTAGTTTTCAAAATCTCTATTTTTGGCTTTGAGAACAATAGACATTCTTTAGTGGCTACTATTTACTGCCCTCCTCCTGGCTCCTAACTCATTATTTCCATGTCTGCATCTTAATTTGCTTTTTTGGTCAATAACTTATTTGTAGCACTATCTAAGTTACAACTGCATTATATATATAGCTTATATAATATATATATATATATATTATATAATGCATTTATATGCATTTTCTCTCCACGATCATTAATTTATTCACTGGGGCTTTCTCCATAAAAGCTCACTATCTCAAAATATCTAACTTGATTACATTTGCACAGGTCCTTTAATGTAAAGCAACATAGTCATAAGTTCCAGAATAGTGTGAATTATTTTATAGTTATTATTCACGCTACAACAGTGTACATGAAAATACATTGCAGTCATTCAATTGTCACAGCATTAGATACTGTTAGAGCTGAGGAATCTTTGCAAATCATGCAGCCGGTTTCCTAATTGCATGTCTTTAAAAGAGATGCAGAAAGGTGTATAAACGTGTCCTGGCTCATATACCTGGAGTAATTCCATCTCCCAAAGCAGAGCTTCTCATCTTAGTAACAGCTGAAACACTCCTCCAATGCACACATGGATAGTAGATAGATATAAGGTGTGGAAGAGGAAGTAGGGTATATGTGCACACACGTATATGAATATAACCTCATTTGTTAAGGAAAGGGAATATTTGAGCTTATAGTTTCTCTAAAATTTCATACCTACTGTGAGATATTAAAGATAAAAATCCATACATAAATGAGCATTGAATGTGCTTTTCATTACTGCATGTCAGATTTTCTGTATGAAAGTGAAAGGGTGAGATTTGGGAAATTAAAGTGAAATGGAATATAGTCTTGTTAGTTACATAATGAACTTTCTGGTGACTAACAATGTGTCATTTCACTCTGTTTTGGTGAACAATGTATATATATACAGGATGAATCTACCACTTGCACAGTGAGACTATAATCTATCATACGTTTTGTTCTTGTTAGGGAAGGTGGCATAACATTTTGTGAATATTACGATACTATATCCAGAACAAAATATTTTTCCACATGAGTGATACACCCACAAAAGGTGTTAAGGGAAAGGGTTTCACCAGAGCTAGGCTGATAAACTCAGAGAACATGTACCTTCTCCAGTTGCTTTGGTATTGATTACATTTTTATTACAAATGTTTATTGAGTATAGGTGCTTACCTTGTGGCTTGAAGAGAAGAGAAAGGGACTCTTGAATTATGTGTCTGGAATCAAAAATTCATCTCTGGAAGAATGAGTAAATAATATTTGAGAAGTTCTTCCCAGAAGTAGTCAAAAAATCGAATGCTCCCCATGCATAAATAGAAATATCATAAACATGGAGGTAGGAAATGCATTGCTAAGCCTTGTATCCACCCTGAGTTTGACTGTGTACTCAGAAGAGTTATTTTAACTTCTGCTGAGCCCAGCTTCCTTATTTGTGATTTAGAAATAATAAAATAGACCTTCTCACATACATTATAGAACCGTGTCTGTGCATAACCAGTGAGGGCAGGAACACAAGATCCTCGGGAAGGATTACCCTCTCAGCATGAACCGATACAGTTTTCATCTGGTGCTTCCCTGACTGTGAAAGCAGACTCACTGCCTACACTCAGTTGGAGGAAAGGCTACAGTGTAATAAAATATTAGCATTTTAAAAAATAAATGATGGCTAGAGGCTCTGTCCAGAAACTGGTCTCTCTAACTAATGTTGTGTTGCATCACTGTGTGACTTCGGCCTGACGAACGGGAACCAGCTGAACGATGTACAGTGAGGGATCTCTCGGGAGCATTTCTCCGAGGCCCATCACATCCCCTCACCCGGCTCACCGAGGGAATAAGCCATTAACCTGTGCGCGGGAACACAGCGCGCTGTGCTGGGTCGCAGGCATGTGCATGTGCTCTACTGCCACTGTTTTCTTTTCGCTCCCACTTTTTAGTATGGTGCGACTTGCAAACATCAGGCAGAGAGGGCTAATTCATCTGCATTCAGTGTGCTTACTGATATTTGCAAACTCTTTCTGAAATTTGTTTTATTATGACGTTTAATTTCGCTTTTTTCCCTTTTTATTCTTTTAAGTGTTATTTAACTAAATATCAAGCTAATAGAAACTTCAGATTGGTTAGTTGTATCCCTGTTAACATCTCTTGAATGAACAGGAAAGTGTAAACCAGGTGTTGGTGAGATGAAGATTAAAGTCTGCCCGAATCCTGCTAAGTGAATAGGAAAACTTTGTCCGTATGAGTGGGCAGGTGGGCCTCTTTTATCTTCCCACAGCCAAGACTGTTGGTCTTCTACTCCTAACTCCTGGGCATTCATTGCTCCTGGGCTGGTCAATGCATTTAAAGGGAAAAAGTAATTGCTTGTTCATACCAGAAGGCCTGTTTTGGTGCATGAATATGATCAGCCCTTGCATAAATTATTTCATTCCTCCATTGACAGCTATCAGTAAATGTCAGCAGAAGCAAAGCCTGTACTACTTCTTCCCATATGATTTAAGTGGCTTTTCTTTGTTCTTGCCCAATCCATCTGTCTAGAACTTCCAGTACTTTTATTGTTATGGCTGAGTTCTAAAAGGAGACCAGAGGCTCACTGGCTCATGGCCCAGGCTTCCGGGAGGTGACTGGATGATGTCACTTATAGCTGACTTGCTGTTAATAGGTGGGGCCTGGTCAGAAGAGGCAGGAAGGGTTTGTCTCCTTCCCTGATGGCTCCCCCCATCACCACTCTGCCTCTTGACCTCCACACTGTGAGGCCCTGTCCTCTGCCATGCGCCCGACCTTGGAGCCTACCAACTGTGGACTGAAGTATGAGCCCAGATAAACTTCTTTCTTAAGTGGTGGGCATCAGGGACTTGGTCCCAGCAGTGGGGGACAGGACTAAGACAATTATTGAGTAGAAATGGTAAGAGTGCTCATCCTTGTCTTGTTTCTGATCTCAGAGATCTGTGACTTTTCACCACTGAGTCTGATGTTTCTTAGTGGCTTTTTACATATAAGCTTTATTATGTGGAGGCTCAATCCTTCTATGCTTCATACATTGAGAATTTTTTCATGATAGAATGTTAGAATTTTCAAAATGCTTTTTGAATCTATTGATATGAAACGATGGTATATTTTTCACCTTCTGTTAATGTGGTACATCTCACTGACTGCTTTAACTTGAACATCTTTCCATCACTGTGATGGGTCCCAGTGATCCTGATGAACGAGCCTTCCTTTTAGGAAGTAGGGTTCAATTAGTTAGTATTTATTAAGGTGTTCTATGTATGTTCTTCAGAGACATTGGCTTAAATGTTTTATCCTTATGAAGTTCTTTCCTTTCTTTGGTATCAAGCCATTCATGTTTTGACATACATATGCTCAGTAAAGGGCTCCATTATATATAGTTAAGCAAGTGAACAATACCCATTATTTCACATAATTATTTCTTTTCTTATATGGCAAGACCATTTAAAATTTACTCTTTCAGCAAAAATCTCACATACAGTATTATCCAGTACAGTCTTCGTGTTTACACTGGCTCTTTAGTTCATCCCACGTATCTGTAAGTCTGTGTCCTTTGACGTATGTCTTCAGTTTCCTCCCTGTCCCCAAGTCTCTGGTAGCCACAGATTTATCTTCATCTCTGTGAATTCTTTTTATTTCCCTCTTCTACTCTCCCCTTCCTTCTTTCCTTTTTTCCTTTCCCCTTTTCCCGCTTTCTTTCTTGTTTCACATATAAGTTAGATCGTGGAGTATTTGTCCTTCTGTGCCTGGCTTTACACTTCCATAATGCTTCCAGTTTCCTTACCCACCCGCCCACTGATGGATGCTTCCACTGTCTCCATATCTTGGCTTCTATGGTTCATTCTGTCATAGACATGAGAGTGCAGGTATCTTTGCGAGGTAATGATTTCACCTACTTTGAGCATATACTCAAAAGAGGGATTGCTATATCAAAGTGTACATTTTTCACATCTTTAAGAGTTTCCATACTGATTTCCACTATGCCTATACCAAATGTACATTCCCTCCAAGACTATACAAGCTGTTGGGTTTGAGTAAGTGTCCCCAAAATGTTCGTGTGTTAAAGGCTTGGTTTCTGGGTGAAAGCATTGAGAGGTGCAGTGGTTCTTTCTGGAGTTGAGCATTATGGGGTCTTTGGCTCTCTGGAGTTGTGCTCTCCATGGTTACTAGGGGGCCCCAGCCCAGTTTTCTCTCTCTGATTCCTGACCTGAAGTATGGGCACTGGCTTTGACACACACTCTCTCTGTGACATATCATCCTCAACTGGGACTGAAACCACCACAAGGAAGCCTGACTGAGGCATGAATTTCCAGATCGGTGCACCAGTATAAACCTCCCTTTACCTCAGAAGAAGCTTTGTCTGTTACCTGTCTTTTCTTGTCTTTTTGATAACCACCACTCTAACAGAGGTAATTGAGATACTGATTTGCATTTCCCTGGTGATTGGTGTATTAAACATGTTTTCATATACCTGTCATTCATATTTTTGGTCTCCTTTGAGATAATGTCTATTCAGGTCCCATGGCCCAGTTTTTAAACAGAGTTATTTAGTTTTCAGCTGTTAAATCATGTGTGTTCTTTAATACCTTGAATAACAATTGTTTATCAGATGTGTGTCTTGTGAGTATTTTCTTCCCATCTGTGGGCTGCGTTTCACTTGCCGATTGTTTCATTTATTGCTGTGTGGAAACTTTCTTATTTCACATAGTTCTCTTTATTTTTGCTTTTTGTTGCCTGAGCTTTAATGTGACATAAAAAAAATGTTACCAAGAATGGTGTCAGTAGTATTTCCCCTTTATTCTTCTAAAAGTTTTATGATTTCTGGTGCTAATGTTTAGGGCTTTTATCCATTTTGAGTTGATTTTTGTGTATGGTGCAAAACAAGGGTCAATTTTATTCTTTTGCATGTGGAAATACAGCTTTCTTAGCACCGTTGTTATCAGGATTGTATTTCCCCATTGTGCCTTTTCGTTTCCTTTGTAGAAAGTGGGTTGATTGTCTATGTTTGTGTTTATTTCTGGGCTGCCCTTTTCTGTTCCATGTAACTATGTATCTGTTTTTTACTTTTTGTACTTCACGGTTTAAAAAATTAATTAAATTGATTAATAGTAATATGTCACTCATACTTGTGAGGGATGTAATTATGTGTATACTTAGGAGGTATGATGTGGCAAGAATAATGGCTACCACTGGACAGGAAGGGTGGATGACAAAAGGTAGCTGACCAAGGGACACAGATCCAGCAAGACAGGAGAAACAGGATCTAGTGATTGATTTCAGACTGTCTGTTTCAAAATGGCTGAAGGAGTAGACATTAAATGTTTTCATCATGACACAATAGTCATATATCTGTTTTATACCAGTAAAATGTTGTTTTGGTCACTATAACCTTATAATGTAATTTGATATTAGGAAGTATGATGACTCAAGTTTTTTTCTTTGTGAGGATGATTTTGACTTTTGGGGGTCTTTTGTGATTCCATATGAGTTTTATAGACGTTTTTATGCTTCTATAAAGAGTGCCACTACAATTTTGAGAAGGATTTATTGAATTTATATATTGCTTTGGAAAGTATGGTCGTATTAACAACATCAGTTCTTTCCATCTGTGAACATAGGAAACTTTCCATTTATTTATGTCTCCGTCAATTTCTTTCATTAGAAGTTTATACATTTCAGAACATAGTTTTTTTTTTTAAATTTCCTTGGTTAAAATTATCCCTAAGTTTTTCTTTCTCTTTGATGCTATTTAAAATGGGATTTTTTCTTTCTTGGTGGGTTGTCATTTGTGTACAGAAATGCAATTGATTTGTATGTTAATTTCCCATGCTGAACTCATTCATTAGTTGTTATGTCTTTCGTTGATTTTGTGGGATTTCTATATGGAGGACACCTGCCCCAATGCTCCCCTGCAGCCGCAAGAGGCCCCTGGTGTCAGTGGTGTTGGTGCATATGGGATTAGAGGCTCATCCTTTGCAGTCCACAACACTGCACTGCTGCAAACCGCTGGCCAGTGCTTCCCCAGAAGAGACTGAGGAGACACCCACTTGGCTCCGTGTCCCGCTGCCACCACTCCCACTGCCCAAAGGGCTAATCTTGTGCATCACTCCCAACTGGGCTACTGGGTGCTCTCCGCCCACATGTCCCCCAGAGGTGGGTGGTGTCTCCGACCAGACACCACACCAAGCTCAACTCTATCAATTATAGATGGGTGAGGGAGCTGTAGGGAGGTTGCTGGAACAATGCCCAGAGCCTCCACAGCTGACACCCGAAGGCAGCAGCCCCCAGTAGGAGCCAAGGACCACGGTTATCACCAAGGACCAATTCCACAGAGTCAGTTTTTGTGCAGACTGCAAAGAGGTCGTGGGTGAGAGTGGAGAGGGTTTCTGGATAATTCAAGATCTTTACATTTATTGTGCACTTTATTTCTATCATTATTACATTGTCATTCATATATATATTATATTATTTTTGTTGCACTGTAATTATAATGAAATAATTATACACTTCACCCTAAAGCAGAATTCAGAACTGAGCTTGTTTTCCTGCAGTGGGTGGTCTCATATGAGGATGATAGGAGAGAGTTCACAGTAGGGGTCACACAACAATGAGACTCATGCCGCCCCTGTTCTGACAGGAGGCGGGGCTCTGGGGGTAACACAAGCGCTGGGGAGCAGTTGCTGTGCAACCTGGTTCCTAACAGGGGCATCCTCAGGAAAATTTCTTCACTATGAAAGCTACCTCGTAAGAGTCATGTAGACAACTTATCAGCCAGATGCAGATACCAATGGGAAGCACAAAAGAAGTATGAGAAAACAAGGAGACACAACGCATCCCAGGCCACATAGTAATTCTTTAGCAACAGTCCTCAAAGAAATGATATTGATGAAATATTCAATAAGGAATTCAAAAGAATGATTCCAAGGAAACTCCACAAGAAAAGGCAACACAGATCAACAATTTAATGAAATTAGGAAAACAGTTCATGAATCAGCAAAGCAACAGAGACAGCTGAGAAATGCTGTGGGTTGGATGTGGTTTGGCCACCTGAACTCACGCAGAAGTTTAATCCCGCATATCATTTGCGAGTGAATTTCAGGGAGTGGAAGCCTAATCTGAGGATGGTGTTCGGAGGTGAGCCCTGTGGGAACCGATTAGATGAGGATGTTAGGATGTAACCCATGTTTGGAGCCTGAAGGCAACAGGAGGGAGAGAGACCACACAGACAGACCCAACACTCTCTTTCCTTGCTGTGTGTTGCTCTTTGCTCCCTCTGTACTCTGTTATCAGGAAGCCAGCACCACATGAGACCCCCTAGACATCAAACATACAGACCTATGAGGCAAAACGAACCTCTTAGCTTCATAATGTAGCCTGCCTCTAATATTTCATTACAGTAACGAAGTGCGGGAAATGCAAGAGCTTCAGAACATACTAGATCACAGAGGAGAGAATTTTTAAACTGGAAGACAGATCTTTTGGAACAGCCATGTGAATTAGGAGAAGAAAATAACGGTGATGACAGAGTTGGCTCCAGAAGAGAAAGAAATGAATAACAAAGGCTTATAACTGAACAATAGCGGAAAACTTCCCAAATGGTGAGAGAAACGTGAATGTCCAGGCACATGAGATCTAACGGGCCTTAAATAGAAGTGGGCAAAGCGGATCCTCACCGTACTACAGTAAAGTCAAACTGTCAGATGTCCAAGACAAAGAGAGAATTCTAAAACCAGAAGAGGATAAACATCATGTTACACTTAAAGGAAACCCAAAAGATTAAAAGATTCATCTGCAGAAATCTCACAGGCCAGGAGAAAACAGAATGATACATTCAAAACCCTAAAAGAAAAAGAAGGATTGCCCGTCAAGAACACTGTACCTATTATGCTGTTCTCAGGACTAAGGAAGAAATAAGCACTTTCCAAGACAAACAAAAACCCTGGGAATTAAATACCACTAAATTGGCCTTACACAAGATCCTCAAGGAAGTCTTATATCTGTACATAAGAAGGATAAGCATCATAAAAGTGTGTAAATTTTAAAGCTTACTAGGAGGGGGGATATATAAAAGAGGAAATGAAGAGAATAAAACCATATCAGTACAGAAAACTACTAAAGATTGGAAATAAGACTGCAGCTGAGTAAGGTCCTCTGGTGACTCTCCACAGAAAAATGGGTTCAAGTAACTAAAAATGCACTACACTAACTTCACAAGAGCTAAGGAAGCCAGATGAGAGAACGCAGTGCCTAGTTTCAGTGTAACAGACACACTGGAGAAACCAGAAAAAGGAACACTGTTTGCATAATCCCATCCCCTACTCCAGCCAGTGTAATGTGTAGAGAACCTCCTCCAATTTAGAGGAGAGAATAAGAAATTAAATTCAGACTTTAGACTTCAAACACAATATCACAATAACAGTGAAACCCAGAGGGGACAGAGTCCCACAGCCTGTGCCCCAGATGTGTGTATTGAGACTGAGCCTCAGGACCCTATCTAGCTAGATGTCCAGTGGAGTGTTTTCACTACTCTTCCCCTGACCTCAGGTGGCAAAGCAAGGGGAAAAACCTCATGTACTTGGGGAGTAAGGGAAGGAACTCAGCACAGGACCTTGCCTTGGCAGTCAGTGCCAGCATCACCACGGTGAGATTCAGCACCAGGCAGTAAATGAACACCTGTCTAGACCCCATCCTAACACCAGGCAAAGATTTGTGCCCTGCTAGGATGATCTCACCTTTTGGCTGCATCTGCAGCTGTGAGACTGAGGTGAAGCCAGCATGGTGTCAGACTATATGGGAAAAGGACTTTTCCAAACTAAAGTGAGCAAAAGGGAAGCATAGCAAAGGGAAGACTCTTTGGAGGCTGGTAGGGCAGTAAGTTGAGCACAGGGCTGTCTTAAAACAGCATTGAGCTGGCAAAACCTAAAACGTGGAGCTCTAACGCATATTTCCTAGCACTGTGTCCACACACAAATAGTTTGTGGATCCAACCCACTGCCAGGTGGAGATCTATAAACCCAAGCAATTGAATTTCTATTTGATCCAACACCACATATAACTGTCTGCAGTAGTCTCAGGCCATGATGCCTCCTCAGCATCTCAGTGTTACTTCTGTGCTGCGTTGGTTTTAAGGGGCTGTCGGCTCTGGGGATAAGGTCTTTTTAGTACACAAATACTAAAGCCAGCAGACTGCCCCCTCTATTTCTCCTCAACCTATGCAGTACAACATGGAGAGAGCAATTGCATAATTGTCAGCTGTGGAACGAAAAGGGAGGTGAGTACCAAGGCCTTGCAGAGGTGTTAGTTTTAGTTCCTTCATGATAAGGTTTAGAGCTGAGCTTAGTCCTGCAGTTCTTGAACACCAGCCTGTGACTTCAGATAAGGCACCCAGGCCTAGGTAGAGGCTTCCAAAGATGGACTAACAGTGTTAGGCAATCCCACACTTCACATTAAAAAAAAAAAAACAAAAACCCACCAACTGCTGGTTTGTAGCACACATGGACTTGGGGTCCCCTCTAGTGTTGAAACGGTGACAATACACTAAAAATGGATGCAAAACAAAACTGGAGTTTAAGTCATCATCTAGAGCTGAAACAGTGGAAATACTCCTAGGCTCAGAGAAAAAAACTCATGCTGCTTAGAAGTTCTAGAAGGACAGGAACAAACAAAGTAAGATTATGCAGACTGTAATCTGCAATACATAATCATCTAATGTATAGAAAACATTACTTGTCAATAAGTATCAACAACCTTTAGGAAATCATAACCTCATCTGACTGACAAAACAAGGTACAAAAAACAAAGCACCTAGCAACAGAAATCTTCAAATTCTTAGGTAAAGTCTGTAAATTCTCAAAATAACTGAAGGACATAGAAACTCCGATCAGTATTAGCACACACCTTCCTTTTTAATGATCTAAGAGACACTAATTGTGTAACTGACCTGCATGTTTTTCTTTTCCCTACTTGACAACAATATATAATGTATTAACTATTGTTATTCTATTATTTTGTTATAAAATTTTCTTGGATCTTTCTTCCATGAAATAAAAAACAACTGAAGGAAAGTCCACGAGCTTTAAGAAAATACACAGAAATGATTCAATACTCTAACAGAGAAACACAACTAAGAATTTGAAGTCATTAAAAAAAGACTGAAAAGTATAGTAATCAAAGTAAAACATTTGAGGTATGAAGTATAATCTGTTTTGGGTTTCTTTGTGCCCCTATTTAAAATAAGATTTGCAATGATTTCTATTTAATATTACAGGCAATAAAAGTGAAAACCACATCAAATCCCAAGATATTTAGTTACTCGTGTACATATTATATTTCAGCGCATAATGCTTTCTTTTTTCTACAAACGAGATTGCAGAAAAGTATCACTCCAGGACTTCAATCATTATGGGCCTTAATATGAAACTGACTAGAAGGAGAAGGCCAGAGAGGTCTGTGTCTAGATACCGTCAACCTGCAACAGTAAAATCAAGATCCTAATTTGGATTTTACCTTCAAAATAATTTTTGTGAGTGCACTCTTGACCTCCTTGTTCCTCAGGCTGTAGACCAGGGGATTCAGCATGGGGATGACCATGGTGTAGAACACAGAGGAGATTTTATCAGTGTCCATGGAGTGACTGGAGCTGGGCTGCAGGTACATGAAGATGGCAGTCCCATAGAAGATGGAGACGGCGGTGAAGTGGGAGGCACAGGTGGAGAGGGCCTTCTGGGATCCCTCGCCTGAGCGCATCCTTAGAATGGAGATGAAAATTAATGCATAGGATATCAAAATAATGAGGAAAGCAAAAAAGATATTAAAGCTCACAACATAAAGAAGAACGAGCTCACTAACATGTCTATCAGAGCAAGAAAGAAACATGACTGCCGGAACATCACAGAAGAAGTGATGGACCACGTTGTTGCCGCAGAAGGAGAGACTAAGTGTGTCCCCGACATGGATGGAGGCATTCAGGAAGCCACAGATGTAGGAGCCTATGGCCATCCATGCACATGCTCTTGTGGTCATGGTGGTGGTGTAATGCAGGGGCCAACACACTGCTGCATAGCGGTCATAGGCCATGGAGGCCAAGAGATAACTTTCCACAGTAGCAAAGGCTGCAAAAAAGAACATCTGAGCTGCACAAGCATTGTAGGAGATGACCTGGTCTCCTGTGAGCAGCCCAGCCATGACCGTGGGAGTGACAGCGGAAGAGTATCCAAAGTCCACCAGAGACAGGTTCCCGAGGAAGAAGTACATGGGGCTGTGCAGACAAGAATCTAAAAGAATCAAAACAATCATCCCCAGGTTTCCAAATACATTGATAAGGTAGATTAAAATAATAATGACAAAGATGGGCACTTGCAGTTCTGGGGCATTGGTTAGTCCCAGGAGAATGAACTCTGTCACTACTGTCCTGTTCTCCATCAATGCTGTTTGCAGGTCAGAATGTTATTTCCCCTGTAGCAAAGGGAAATAAAGGGCAAGAATGTTAATAGGTTCTGTGGAACAGATATTGTACTGAAATTGAAATGTTTGTATACCATATACAGTACTTTGGTGCAGCAGCAATATATATCTTGAGTTATCCATATGTGAACATGAGGTTAAGCAAAATTGAATGCCTTATCTACAGAGTTACAGAATGTTGCATTGGAAATATATACTTGAATTTCCCCAGTTTGAAATTTTATATCACTGTAATTTTTGGCAAGTATTTTGAATTATTTAACATAACAACTTTTGATATATAGATATATATCTACTGAAGCTGTGATAATAAAACAGATGTAAAAAGGCATGAAAACAATGTTTCAGTTCTGGGTGGTTAGTTAACCTCACAAGTACCTGCTATAACAATATTATTCAAACAAAACAATGGGCTCCATATTGGCTCAGGGTAAGTGAGGGCCACATCCTCATCTTCATGTGTGACTTAGTTTTGAAGTTTTGCAACTTCCATGTTCCACTAGCTTTTCTTGTACAGCAGAGTCAGTGAGATTTTCTCTTTGCTGTCCAGTAATTCTGTCTCTGAATTCGAGCTCTCCCATGTACCTGTTTTTCTTATTTAACTTTTGCTTATTTTCCCCCCCCAAAATCCATATTTTAGCTTGCATTTCCTTTCCATTTCTTACACTTACTTATACTAGTTCTCTCTCTCAGTGGTATCTTCCCATGTTTGAATTACTAAGAATGAAGGTTAAATGTTCCCAGTTTATGACTTGACTTTAGCCTACAAATCCGTTTTCTGTGGCCAGCCCTATATTGCAAACATATATTAAAATATCGCATTATGCTCCATAAATATATACAATTATTTTTTCAATTAAAAATAAAATATATAAATATTTATGAAACATTTCATCTGAATCTGTTATGTAGGAACAGCATTTTGAATCTTTTCACTTGAATGGAAGTCTTTGGACAGTTTCCAGGCAAGGCTGATACTATTCCCAACCACCTTCTTCTCAACCTCTGACACCTTTTTTTGACAAGCCAGCCCTTTGAAACTGTTATGTCAGCCAAACAACATAACACGCCCACAACTCTTTTTAGCAAATATCCTGTCCTACAACAACAAGGGCACTACATACATATGGAAATTCCTTACTGATGGAGAGTTTTACATTTACATCTGAGATTCATCTCTTTCTAAGGTAAAATATTTACAATGTAGATTTCTGTGCCCAACAAGTCATAGCAACTATAGCTGTTCCAATGCCTTTGCATAGGTTGGAGAGTTCAGTGAGTACATATCGAACATAGTATCTTACCTTGCTTCCTAAAATGTGCAGAAATCTTGAAAAATGAGCTTAAGGTCAGACATCCAGGCATAGATTTCTGCACTAATAATGTTAGAAGATCTCTCTCAGGTAGTGGTTACTGATTCCCTAAAGCAAGAAGAAAGCAATGAGGAATGGGGAATTAGAATGGATTCAAGTCCTCGACTAACTGTGCACTATTTCTAGGTCCTAGGAAAGTCATTTACCCCCTCCTTAACTATAAGTTACCTCTTATTGTACTATGAAATAAACACAATAACATTGCTTCTACACAATTCATGGAATTCTATTTAGAAAGAGCAAGTAAGGAAATATCTATAAAGTAACTCACGAAGGGGTCATCATTTTCAGTCTCTCAATATAGCGTTCATTTTGTGTGACTCCCTTAGCCATGTTGTAGGTTCCTTGGAAACCATGGGAGGAAACCTGAGTTCACAGACGAATATGAACATCCAGATGAACAAGGGATCGTCAAGGGGCTAGGACTGAAGTGTGGTCCCTCTGAAATGAAGTTCCTTGGACTCCGGTTGAATTTCAGCAGCTGGTGGATGGGAAGCAGGAGTGGATTATGAAGACATGGAGCTCTCAGGGGACTCCTCCAGGAGGGCATCTGTAGCTTCTTCTTCTTCCTTCCTAGGGAAGAAACAATTAAATTGCCTGTGGGGGGACCTAGTTAGATATTTCGAGTATGTACACATGCTTTGGAAATCACTCATTAATGTGCAGTGGTTAGAAGTCTGCAGAGTTTTTATAGTGTAGTTCTAAGACGTTTTGCTATACATAAGTACATAATCATTACCCAAATTTCCTTGTATCATAAACTTCTTTGTTGTCAAGATTGCATCCATTCAATATCCTGGCAACAAATAACAATTTTTCCATATCATTTTCCTTTGCAAGAATGACCTCCACTGGAATTCTAGAATACATTATTTCTGATTATTGCATGTTTTATTAGCATAGATTCAGATAAAGTACAAAGATTTTACAGAATGTTTGTAGTAGAACTTTTTTTATCATGGTGCTATATTTCAAAATATCAACTATATTCATTATGTTTTTCATTCCCAGATCAGAGCAATATTTGTTGGTTCCAATGTTTGGTGAGCATGAATAAAATTGATCTAAACGTTTGCTAACACCTTTGTGTAAACAAAGGTTTTTATTTCATTTAACTAATTTCCCCACAGTTGGTTTGCTTGATCATGTGGTAAACATGTATAATTGAACAGGAAATCCCCATAGTTTCTGAAAGTAGATTTATCATTTTCTATTCCCAACTGCTGTGGATTCTAATTTATTCGTAGATATTATTTATAAAATTTGTTTGTTTTATTGTACTCATTTTGGTACTTTTCAAGATGTTTCAAGTTTTCCCAGTAAATTTTTAAATATTACTTAATTTTTATTTGTTTATTATCTTATGTTATTTTTGCCAGACATTAATTGAATACTTCCATGCAATATCTTGCATTTTTCAGTACATTTATATAATGTGATAAACTTAGGGCACTCAAGTTATGCATTATAGCAGATAGTTACCACTTCCTTGTGGTTCAAATATTGAAAATCCACTCTTAACTATTTTTGAGTTCTATAATACAATATTGTTTGTGATGGTCACCCCCTGTGTAACAGATTTTTAGTTTGTTTGTTTCCTGAAGAAGACTCTTGAGTCTTCTCAGAAAAATATTTTTAAAAAATCCCACAGCTTTATCTTATTATCACATTTAAAGACTGGGGTTGGTTTTCACTCCATAAAGGGAATTGATCCATTGTTTTCTCTCCAGAGTCCACTCTGAGCTCTCAGTCCCTAGAAACCTTATCACACCGCTCTCATGATAGCAAGAGTGTGTAGTGGTTATAAGTAGGTTCTGTGTGCTAACATAGCTCACCCTCAAACTGACTAATCTAACCTTTCCAAATTGCAGCTTCTCACCTCTAAGGAAAATGTTATGGTTTGTATGACGAGGTCCCCCAGAAGTTTCACGTGCTCAGAGGTGGAGATTTTGGAAGGTACTTGGAACTTGAAGACATTAACCTCATCAACAGGTCAGTTTCCTGAGGTGTTCACTGCTGAATGGAGTATAGGAGGTGAGGGCCTGATGAAGGAGGTGGGTCTCTTATGGGAGAACTTAAGAGGTTCTACTTCTTGTTCTTACCACCCTACCCAGGTCTTTGTGCTTGTGCCCACTGTGAAATGTGTATCTTTCCAGAAACCATACTGTTTCTGGGCTACTGCCAGCCAGTCCTGCACTGAGACCCTAGAAACCATGAGTCCAAATCAACTTGTTCATTACATGTCACATGATAGGTATTTTCTCCTTGGAAGGGGAAAGCTGTCCAGTATAAAAAAAGATTAATAATGTCATCTCATCTTCACAGAGTGGCCGAGAGCATTACCAGCTCATTGAGCATTTTCTACTTCATACCAGGTATTATGTAAGTTAAATATTATTAGCATGAGTACCATGGAGCACAAAAAATAGCACAATCTACCATGTGCTTCCTTACATGTCCCTGGCTCGTTTAAACTGCAATGGACTATAGGAAAGATACACAGCTGTAATATCATCCATCAACTTCCTGTGTTTCTCTCCTGTTACAGACTCCGAGGAGGTGCCATCTGCTAGCAGGTGCAGATGAGGGACACCCATTTGGCCTCACCTCCTAATACTCCATTCAGCTGTGAATTCCTTAGGAAATTGACCTGTTGATGAGGTTAATGCCTCCATATTCCAAGCACCTTCCAACAGCACCACCTCTGAACACGTGAAACTTTTGGGGGACATCATCATACAAACCCTAACATTTTCCTTAGAGGTGAGAAGCTGCAATTTGGAAAGGTTAGATTAGTCAATTTGAGGGTGAGCTATGTTAGCACACAGCCTGGTATTTGTAACCACTAGCTCAGAGTAGACTCTGTAGAGAAAACAATGTCTCAATTCCCTACATTTGAGAATTACAGGATGGATAGAGCTTTCCACTACACCAGACAGTCTGTGTCAAAATTCTAGTTGCCTGTTTCCATAAAGGGATAATAGTAAAGTTTATACGTAAATGCAAAGACTGAATAGGTTAACTTTGAAAATAAACAAAGACTCATATTTCTTGATTTTGAAAATTAAAACAAAGCAAAGCATTTGATATTTTCTTAAGAACAGAGACATATATGGTGTATTAGGTTTTCTGTCACTGAGGCACAATACCCAACATCCACAACTTAATGGAAGAAAGGTGTGATTTAGGTCATGGATTCAATAAATTCAGTACTTGGCTGGCACATGTAATAGAGAAACATCAAGGTACAAGGGCATGACAGAGAAAACTGCTTAGTTCATGGTGGCAGTTAAGTAAAGCAGAACATGATACAGTGCCAAAGAAGTGAAAGACAGATATAGACCACAAGGCCATGCCTTCATGACCCACCCAGATACCTCGGACTGTATTCTACCTATCCTTGATGTTGACTGTGAAGCCAAAAAATTGGCACTCCACCCTACTCGCCACATTCCACTTGTTGACCACATGATACTCAAACACAGCTCTTTAAACTATACTTATCCCCAAACAAACACAGGTTATAATTCTGCCTATTCTGTTATAACTTGATACAAATATCTTGCATATGACTCAAAATGTAAGAATGCCTTCCACAAAGTTTTAAGTATTTCAGTATTTTTCAAGTCAAAGTCTCTTCTGAGACTCAAGGCAAACTCTTAGCTATAAATCTTTTAAAATAAAAAACAAGTTGCATAGTCCCAACAGAGTACAATGGCACACATTAGGAGTAGGGGAATGGTAAAGAAACAGAGCAAAGAAAGACCAAAACTCAGAGGGCAAGCCTTCAGTCCTGTTGCTCCATGAGACTTCATGGGGACATGATGGCGAGATGGGTTTTGTAGGTTGCCCCCATCCTGATGGCTGTGTTGTTTACTCCACATATAGCTTCTCTTTTAGCCTGGCTCTACTAGTAGGATACACCTTTCCTTAGTACATCTTCAGTTTCTTGCATCTTTCACTCCATGGGGTCTCTATTGCACTGTTGGGTTCATTTCCACAGCTCCCTGCATCACTCACTTAGGGGCCTCCTTTCTTGGGTTTCCAGGACTTCTGGATGGAAATCTTTCTGGCCTTACAAACCTTGCATTCTGAGTTCTGTTAAAAACAGTGTCACATGAGAACACCAAGATCCGTATTCAGTGGAGGTAATAGCCAGCCCTCCTTGATCCAGGGCTGCAACAGTCTTTGAGCACCTGGATAGCTCAGCATGGTTAACTGAATCCTAGGGCATTAATTCCATAATTAATGCATTAGCTTGGAAGGTACTTGGCAAACCCTTCATGGCCAAGGACCCTAGCAATTCTCTTCTTGAATGAAATGTTGATACTTTTGCATACTTGAATCTGCAATGAGTGGCATTTTGCTGATTCTTGAGATACCCTCAAGGTATCTTTCTTCTGCTCCCTGTACAAAGTACTTAGTTTCTTTTCACTGACAGAGATACAGCACAATGATAGGAATTAATCAACACATCTTGCTAATAACTCTCAATGTTAATGGCCTCAACTCCACAATTAAAAGACACAGATTGGGAGAAAGGATCCAAAATAGAACCCAACAGTCTGTTGAATTCAAGAAACACATCTACTCAAGAAAAGATATTCACAGATTAAAATCAAAGGATAGAAAATAATATTCCATGCACTGCGACCCATAAAACAAGTAGCAGTAGCAATTTTATTCTTTACAAGCTAAAAGTGATGAGAAATGACAGAGTCAGTACATACTAGCTAAAGGAATACCAATTATGAAAAAATAGCACTTGTAAATATATATGCACCAAATACTGGAATATCTGTCTTCATACAACAAATATTGCAGGACATAAAAGACCGAATAAACAGTAAAACAATCATTATGGGTGTTCATAATAACTACTTTCATAGATAGATCAATTAAACCAAAAAATAAACAAAGAACTGAACCACACCTTCAAACATGTGGATATTACAGAGCATTGTACCTAATTACAACAGAACACACATTTTTCTCTGCAGCATGCAGAACTTCCTCCAAGGTTGACCACACATGAGTCCACAGAGACAGCTTAAATAGAGAAGAATTGAAATCATCCCATATTTACCATCAGACCAGAGTGAAATGAAATTAGAAATTAAACATAGAAGGAATCACATAAAATTGAGAAACACCTGCAAACTTAATAACACATTCCTGGATACTCAGTGGGTCACAGCAGAAATCAAGCAAAAAATTAAACAATTTCTGGAAGCAAACAACAACACTGGTAGAACAGACCAGAACCTATGAGACACAGTGAAAGTAGCCCTAGGAGGGAAGCTTATTGCAGCTGATGCTCACATTTGAGAAACGGAGTGAGCTCAAATAAGTAACCTATTAAGATACCTCAGGATGGTAGAAAAAAAAGCAACAAACCACATCCAAACTGAAATTAAGGAGGAAAATAATAGAGATCAGAAAGGGAATTAATGAAATTGAGACAAAATATAAGTAATTAATGAATCAATGAGCTGGATCTTTGAAGGAATAAAAAAAAATAGATGAACCCTTAGGCAAGCTTACCAAAAAAAAAAAGAAGAAGAAGAAAAAAGATTCACATATGTGCAATTAGAATGTAAAAGGCAAAATCATAACAGAAACCACTGAGACCCAGAAGATAGTAACAACTATGAAATAGTGTATTTGAACAAACTGAAAAGTATTTAAGAGATGGAAAGATTCTTAGATGCATATGAATTACTAACACTACACCAAGAAGACAGAACAGTTTGGATAGCCCCATAAGAAGCAATGAAATTGAGGCAGTTATTAAAATAAAAACACTACCAATGAGAAAAATTCCAGAACCCAGTGGTTCACTGGTGAATTCCATGAAAACTTTAATGACATTATATTGCCAATATTCCAAAAGAAAACTATGCCCAATCTCCTAATGAGCACAGATGCAAGAATGCTCAAGAAATTATTGGCAAATAAAATGCAACACATCATACAAATGCTCATACACCATGACCAATACATTTCATCCTAGTTTTACAAGGATAGTAAGGATATTGATTGATGCAAATCAAAAAATGTAATACATAAACAGAAGCAAAGGCAAAAACTACACGATCATATCAATATATGCATAAAGGCTTTTGACAAAGTCCATCTTACCTTTGTGATAATAACCCTGAAGAAAATAGGTATAGAAGAACCTTGCCTAAATCCTATAAAAGCCACTTATGACAAACCAATGGGAATTATATTAAATGGGGAAAATGTGAAAGCCTTCCTTCAAAAATCAGGAATAAGACAAGGATGCCCATTGTCATTCCTACTTCTATTCAATAAGAAACATTAATCTGAGCAATCAGGCACAAGAGAAAGTAAAAGGGACACATATAGGAAAGAAAAAAGTCAAATTAGCATTATTTGCAATGATACGATACTGTACAGAGAAAAACAAAAGAATGACATAAAAAATTCTCAGAATTAATAATCAATTTCAGCAAAGTAGAAGAAAATAAGATCAACACATAAAAATGAGTAGGATTTGTGCATGAAAATAATGAACTCAAGGAGAACAAAACTAGGAAATCAATTCCTTTGACAATATTATCACAAGAAATTAAATACCTAGAAATTAATCTAACCAAGGAAACAAAAGACCTCATCAATGAACACTATAACGTTCTGAAAAAGGGGATTG
Source organism: Dinomys branickii (assembly GCA_004027595.1). NCBI lineage: Eukaryota > Metazoa > Chordata > Mammalia > Rodentia > Dinomyidae > Dinomys > Dinomys branickii. Next base: position 18,140 of record PVLD010012368.1, on the reverse strand, counting down.
AAGAGAACATGAGAAGATTAAAAGATTCCCCCCGTTCCTGGATAAAAAGAACTAGTATCATCAAAATGGCCGTACTCTCAAAACCAACACACAGACTTAATGCAGTCCCAATCAAAATACCATTAGCATTCTTCACAGAACTAGACAAAACAATGCTAAAATTCCTATGGTACTGGTAGTAATGAATGCATTAAAATATTTTCTCAGCATTTTTCTGACTCTCTGAGTATCTCATGCTATTGAGAATTAAAGATGAATGTCCTCAGTGGAAAAGTCACTCAGTAAATGCAAATATTAATTTAGGTGAGATTCCAGGCTTATGCATTTCTCAGCAACAGGTGCAAAGAAAGAGAACACAGTTTCTTTTCATAATATATCATGGTTTTTTTCTTCAACTGGAACACTTCTTAAGGAGTAAATAAGGAGATAAAAATTATTAGAGAAAAAGTGTATTTTAATACAAACTGTATTTTAACACACACATGTTCAATATTGAATATTAATCACCAATTAATTAGCACTGGTTCTTCTGTGAGACAGAATCATTAGAATAAAGAGAGACATATAAGAAGAGATTAATTATGGATAGTGGGCCTTGTAATTGTGGAGCTGAGAAAAATCGCATGTGCTTCCTACAAGTTGCAGAACTAGAAAAGCTGGTGCTGTAGCTCAGGCTGGCTCAACCCGTAAGAAACAGGTTCACAGGGGAGGAGTGCTTGGTGTCAGTCTGGATGCCAAAGGCTCAAGAACCAGTAGCTCTGATGTCCAAGAGTGAGAGAAGATAGGGTTTCTAGATTTAAAAAAGAGGCAGACATAGAATGAGCCCTTTCCCTGCCTCTGTACTGCATTCAGGAAACCCTAAACGGAGTTGATTACAGCCACCCACAGTGAGGAGTGCAGAATTCTCTATTAATACTGGGGACAAAAATGTAACATCTTCATACCCACTCTCATAGAAATACACAAAAAGCATTTAATAGCTATGTGGGTAAACCTAAACCCAGAAGAATTAGCATTTAAAATTAAACATTAAAAATAGCCACATCATAGTTATGTGTGGCAAATGCTCTGCACCCCTATGTACATGACTTTATAGATCATCCGAATGCAATTTTGTTACTGGACTCATTTGCCTTCTTTTGCACAGATTTGTAGGGATCTGAGTTGAACATAACATGTTAGATGGCTCAATATCACAATCTGACCCCAAGACATTTTAGTCACTCATGTTAAGGTATTATATTTGAGCACATCATTATTTTCTGTAAAACAATATTACAGAAAATGTTAGCACTTCGGACACCTAACTTTAATATGGGCTTTAAAATGAAACTCATTTCCTGATGAAGGCCAGAGAGGTCTGTCTAGATATTGTCCTCCTGCACCAGTAAAATCAAGATCCTAATGATGATTTTGCCTTCAAAATAATTTTTGTGAATGCACTGTTAACCTCCTTGTTCCTCAGGCTGTAGACCAGGGGGTTCAGCACAGGGATGACCATGGTGTAGAACACAGAGGAGATTTTGTCACTGTCCATGGAGTGACTGGAGCTGGGCTGCAGGTACATGAAGGTGGCGGTCCCATAGAAGATGGAGACGGCAGTGAGGTGGGAGGCACAGGTGGACAGAGCTTTCTGATGTCCTGCCCCTGAGCGCATCCTTAGAATGGAGATGAAAATTAATGCATAGGATATCAAAATAATGAGGAAAGCAAAAAAGATATTAAAGCTCACAACATAAAGAAGAACCAGCTCACTAACATGTCTATCAGAGCAAGAAAGAAGCATGACTGCCGGAACATCACAGAAGAAGTGATGGACCACGTTGTCGCCACAGAAGGAGAGACTAAGTGTGTCCCCGACATGGATGGAGGCATTCAGGAAGCCACAGATGTAGGAGCCTATGACCATCCATGCACATGCTCTTGTGGTCACGGTGGTGGTGTAATGCAGGGGCCAACACACTGCTGCATAGCGGTCATAGGCCATGGAAGACAAGAGGTAATTTTCCACAGTAGCAAAGGCTGCAAAAAAGAACATCTGAGCTGCACAAGCATTGTAGGAGATGACCTTGTTTCCTGTAAGCAGCCCAGCCATGACCGTGGGAGTGACAGCGGAAGAGTATCCAAAGTCCACCAGAGACAGGTTTCCGAGGAAGAAGTACATGGGGCTGTGCAGACGAGAGTCCAGGAGGATCAGCAGGATCATCCCCAGGTTCCCAAGCACAGTGATGGTGTAGATGAGAAGGAAGGTCATGAAAAGGGGCAGCTGCAGGTGTGGGTCATCAGTCAGTCCCAGCAGGAGGAACGCTGTCACCTCTGTCCTGTTCCCCATTAGTATTGTTTGGGAATCAAAAGATGCCCTGAAGCAAAGGAAATAAAGTGTTAACAGATATTGTGGGTGAGATATTACACTGTTTGTACAGCACAAGGCGTACTTAGAACAATGGTGTATATTTCAAGTTTCTCCCTGTGTGAATGCGTGACTAATGACAAAATGGACTTCCTTAATTACCCATTAAGTTACAAACTGTTTACTTAGAAATATCTACAAGAATTCTCCAGTTTTCAGATTTTATGTACTTATAAACTAATACTTGGTAAATTTTTTAATGATTCAATATGATATGTCCAAAGTTTTATATGTAAACATGCACATAGCATGTAAAGAATAAAGAAATGATATCTACTGAAGATACTATGATGAAAACTAAATGCTAAGGGGATGTAAAAACAATCTTTAAACTCTGTGTTGTGAGCCACATGAAGACAAAGAGTTATTCAAACAGAGTGACAGACTCTGTGCCTACTTAGGCTAGGTAGGTGACATGATGCTAGTTTTTGGAAGTGGGTGAGTTTTGAACTGTTGAAACCTCTTTGTTCCGGTACCTTTGTTCACACAGTAGTGTCACCGGGGTTTCCTCTGTGTTCCCCAGTATTCTTTGTCTACTTTAGCTCTTCTGTGTAGTTGGCTGATTTTGTTTATTTGTATTGGTTTTGCTCAGCTTCTTCCTTGAAATCCGTATTTTATCTTGCACTGAAAGAGTCTTAATTTCCAGTGCTACTTCTTTCAGTAGTATCTACCTGTATTTCAATTACTGAGATCGAGGGCTGAATGGTCATAGTTTGTGACTTGACCTTAGTCTGCGGATCTTCTTCTGTGGCAAACTAAATGTTGGAAAGATTTAGTAAAACATCATGTTGTACCTAATACCTACATGCAAGTATTACTTGCCAATTCAAAACAGAATATAATGGAATAACAAATATTTCACTTGAGGCTGGGGTCATGAATAAATAGTGTTTTGATTCTTTTCATTTGAATATGAAGTCTTCAGAAGGCTTGTATGCAAGGCTAAGTGCTATCCCAGCCATATTCTCCCTTAATCTTTGGCAATGTCCCTTATGATCCAAAGCTTGGGTGTGATGTTTGCAGACTTCACATGCAAGATCCATTTTAGCAAATATTCCTACTTTAACAATAATACTGGGATTATGTGTGTGTGTGTGTGTATATATATATATATATATATATATATATATATATAGTGTGTGTGTGTGTGTGTGTGTGTGTGTGTGTGCGCGTGCGCGTGTGCGTGCATACCTGTGGCCAGGTATTGTTACTTTGTATTTTTACCATTAAGGCAAATGCAGAGCTGAGAGTTTTATAATGCTCTGTACTTAGCTATGTAGGATGAAGAAGATTTAAGATTTAAACTCAGTTTGGACGTGATTAGCAAATTGCGATTTAGTCACACTGTATTATTGTGAATATGCTAGAAATGATAAGGGAAACATTATAGAGAAAATATTAAAATGAAATTAGGAATTTTCTATTTGTTTTAACGATTTCTTTAACTTAAATAGGACCTTTTCACTCCTGAGTTGTGTTTTTGCTTTATCTCCAGTGGTAAATTACCAATATAAGGAACAAGATGAAATTTCCACTATCAGTCAATCATCACCTATACCATACTGCTGCTGAATAATCCTTTCTTTAGAGGAGCAAAATGATGTTTCTCCTATAAAATTTGACTACCTACTGGTGGGACTTTTGCCATTTACATCTCATAGTCATTCTTTCTATGGAAAAAAGTTAAAACAGACTTAAGTATAGCTGTCCCGTGGCTCCTACAGGAGAGTCAGTTAGGATTCCTAAGAGTGCGCTTTGATTATAGTAGTTACCTAGCTCCCTGAAAACTTGCAGCAATCTCAGCAGTGAAGCTAAAATCAGAAATTCAACCATAGATTACTGCACCAATTATAGTAGAAATGCTATCTCTCAGGTCAGTTGTTCCTGGGGATCTAAGACAGGGAGGAAACTATGGAACAAGAAGTGTAAATACAGATTGAAGTCTTGAGTCTACCACGCATTTTTTTCTAGATCCATAGAAGAATTACTTACCTCCTCTTTAACTGTAAAATAAAAACAATAAAATCTCTGCCACATAATTCACAGAATTGTATTCATAAATTATGGTTATCATTTTCAAGTCACTGGAAATGATTTTTATGTTGAGGTGTGCCCTTCACTATGTCACAGGCTCCTAGAAAAACAGTAAAACCGGGAGAAAGCCTGCTTGCATGAGCAACTATCTACATTCAGATGAATAAAAGATACTCAAAGGGCAAGGACTGAAGTCTGTTTCCTCCAAAATGCGGTGGCTGAAGTAGTGTTGAATATCAGAAGCTAAAGCATAAGAACCAGGAGTAGAGTATAAAGGCATGGAGCTCTCAGGAGACTTCCCCCAGGGGAGCAGCTGTAGCTCCTCTTTCCTAGGGAAGAAACAAATGGCCTGTGGCAACTAACTTGGATATTTTGAATATATACCTATGCACTTCTTAGTGTATAAATCACAAACCCAATATGCACAATATATTGGAGTTCTAACAATTTCTGTTAAATGTATAGTCAGGTCACCACTGCCCAAATTTCCTGAGTTTTTTGTGGTCAACTTCTTTTGTATGTAGTTTCCTGGGAAGTACTAAACAATCTTTTCCATACATTTGCCTTCTAAAACGTCCTTTATTCAAATACTAGAAATACGCGTTCTACAGTAGCATCTTTTATTTAGTATAAACTTAGTTGGGGTCCAGGAATTTGTTACATATATTTGTGGCAAATAATTTTTACTGTGTAGTTTATCAAAAAGGAACTTTATACACCATTTTTTTCACTCTTGGTTCAGGGCAACTTTTCTTAACCTTGTGTTTGGTGATCATGAATAAATTTGACATTTTTGTGTGAACAAGATGTTTTTATTTCATTTGAGTAAATACCCAGCAACCGGTTTACTTGGTCATAAGGTGAATATACTAAACTGAATTAGAACTCCCAACTGTTTATGGAAATGATTTTATCATTTTCCATTCCCAAGTGTAATGTAGTCCTATTTAATTGTAATTTTAAGATTATATTTCATTTAATTTTACTGTCAATTATACTGTTTCTCAAAGATGCTTCAAATCTTCCCAGAAAAATCTTTTTATATTATTTTATTTTTATTCACTTAATAACTTATTTTGACAGACAATAATCGAATATCTTTATAATGTATTGTGTGAACTTTTAGTACACATATACAATGTTATTAAAAACTCAGGGCACTTTAGTTATCTATTATTTCAAATATTTACTATTATTTACTGTATCCAAAACCTTTTGTTCTATTCTGTTATGTAATACAATACTGCTCATGACACTCACCCTCTGGGTAATAGATTTTTTTCCTGTTTCTTAAAAATACCTTCTTAAAAATATTGAAAAAAGAAGAAAACCCACAGCCTTACCACATTATTACGTTTAAGATCCGGGAGTGGCTTTTCTCCCACAGAATGAACTGATCGGTCCTGTCCTCTACACAGCACCCTCTGAGCTCTTCATCCCTCGAAGACTTACCTTGCCTCTCTCCCGATCGCAGCATGGGCAGTGGGTACGATGGGTTCTGCGCGCTAAGGTAGCTGAGCCTCAAATTGGGAACTGAACCTTTCCAACTTTCGGCTTTTATCAGTAAGGGAAATTTTATGCTTTAGATCTAAAATGTGGCCCATAGTTCCTTGTGTTCAGAGGGGGGAGTTTTGGAAGCTGATGGGAATGTGAAGGTGTGAACATCAGCAGTGGGACAGAGATGACGTCAGGACTGAACGGGCTGTGAGGAGGTGGGGACCACTGGAGGAGATGCATCGCTCGCCTTTGGAAGTTGTACTCCTTGCTCTGGCTCTGGCTCTTGTCTTTTTCCTTCTGCTCACTATGAATTGAATGTCTTTCCTCCGCACTGCCCTTCCAACGTGCTATTTCTAGGCTGCAGCCGGCCGACCGTGGACTGAAACCATAAGCCACAATTAGCCTTTCCTTTATGTTTTAGGGGTCGGGTATTTTGTCATAGCAAAGGGAAACCTGAGGAACTGAAAGAATTGAGAATATAATCTCATGCTCAGGTCATGGCTAAGACTATTGTGATATACAATTATATATACATTATATGGTATAATGTAAAATATATAATGTATTATCTCTATCATCTATCTATTTATCAATCAATTTTATCTATCTGTCTATGTCACAGAACAGTTTAAGTATATATCAGGTTTCCGTAAAGTTAAATGTTAATGTTTTGTTTTTTAAAATTAATGCAGCAGAGGTCATATAGAGCATGGAAAATAGTGGTATACAAACCTGCACATTTCTCTACATGTACCTGCTCAGTTGCAGCTGAAACGTGTGCTAGTTGCAGACAATGGACTTGAGGAAGAATTGATGGGAGTAATTTCTCTTTGTATTTTTGAGGCAGGGTCTTGCTATGCAGTTGAGGCTGTCTTGAACTCACTTTGTGGCCCACACTAGCTTAGAACCTGCAGCGATCCTCCTGTCTCAGCCTCCAGAGTGCTGGGATTACTGGAGTGAGCCACCATGCTCAGTGATGGGAATAATTTTTATGTGGCTTTGAAGCGTATCAGTTACCCTCCAGTAGTCTCTCTCCTGATAGTTTGTGAAGACTTCATCATCTCACAGATGCAGCTGCACATGGAGAAGTCTTCATCAGCACAAATTTGAGATTAACTGCAAGGAGGAGCTTTCCACTATTTCAAGCAGCCTGTGTCAAAATCCTAATGGCCTGTTCCTTAAAAGGAGAAGTGAACACTAAACTTTATATGTAAATCCAAAGGACCACGAAGAGTCCAAATAACCTTGAAGATGAACAGAGTAAGACTAATACTTCTTGATTTGGAAAAGAAAAACAAATTAAAAATCAAAACATTTGATATTTCCTTAAAGATAGAAGTATAGACTACATTAGCCTTCCTATCACTGAGCCCTGCACTCACAACTTAAATGAGTAAGAGTTTGATGTAGTTTGTAGATGCAGGAGAGTCAGTGTGGTTGCCAGGTTCAGGGCAGAAATATCATGGTAGAAGGGTGTGGCATTGCAGAGCTATTTGGTGCCAAGCATGCAGAGTGGGGAGATAGCACCACAAAGTAAGGGATAAAAGACAGATACTGACCTATGACCATGCCTCTGTGACCCACACAGATAAAGCAGATATTTCTATTCAAACCCCTGTCAATTAGTTTGGTGCTCTACCCTACTGCCCACATCCCATCCCTTGACTAATTGATATTCAACATACATCTCCATAAGCCATAATTAATCCCCAAATAAACAGAGGTCATAATTCTACTTAAGATGATAAAACTATCCTGTGTGTGATCAAAAAGTAAAAATTCCTTTCCAAAGTTCTCAGCAGTCATGCTTTTTTCCAAAGTCCAAGTTTAAGTCTCTTCTGAGACTCAAGGCAAATTCTTAGCTATAAACTTTTATAAACATCACAAGCAAATTACATAATCCCAAGATAGAATGCCACAGTATAACAATTCCCAATGTGCACATGTGCCCCGTCCCCCCAGACATACACACAATGGAATAGGTGAAGGGAAAAGAATCAGACCAAAATCCTAAGGGCAAACATTAAGTATTGTAATTTCATCAGACAGCCTAAGCACATCATTAGTGAAATAAGAGTTTGCAGGACCCAGGAAGCCCCATCCCTACAGCTTGTTTACAGCCCATATAGCCTGTCTCCTGGGCTGATTTCACTAAAGGATTGTAGCTTTAGTCAGTAGTGTTCTATGTTCCTGGCACAGCCAACCTCCTGGGGTTTCTACTGCACCTCTGGACTCATTCCCACATGATACCTCACTCACTCAGGAGCTCCTTTCCTGATTTCCCAGGCCTCTTTAGGAAATATGGATGGATGGCTTTCTGACCTCCAGATCCTTGCAGAGTTGTTTTAAAACCAACACCAAATAATGACACTGATGTAAGTAAGCAGCAGTCAGGTGGGCCTGACCAGGGCTGCAGCAGGACCTGAGCGCCTGGATGGTGAGCATGATGAAGTAAATCACAGGGGGCCAATTCCCCAGGAGGTCCTTCTCAAGCAGGGTTCGCAGGGATTAAGTTCTCAAAGGAAATGTTGATACTTTTGCACACTTGAGTCTGCAATGGGAGGGGTCTTGCTAATTCCAGTGACATGCTCAAGGCGTCATACTTCTTGTCCCCTAAGTACAAAGAGCCTAGTTTCTTTGTAATTGTACCAATCTCATTAGCAGCTATTACTCCTTTTTTTCAAATTTCCACAGGTTCCTTCAAGACAAAAATTTAAGTTTTCAAAGTTTTATGTTATGCCTTTTGCTGTCAAATCTCACTATGAACTTGGCTAAGTTCAGCCAAAATGTTAGACTCTGTTGAAATATTCCCCAATGAATTATAGAGTCAGAACCCTTCTTCTCCGTCCTTTCAAAATGTTCAGGACATTGAAAAATGTAGACAAATTTTCTACCAAAGTGTAAATGGCCTCTAGTCCAAATGCAGTACTTCTCAATGGAAACTTCCTGTGTGTGGCTGTCACTGTCCACAAGGCTATCAGCATTGTAATTTTCTGAGAGCCTGCAACGATCACCCATCTCACTCTTTGTACGATATCCTAGGCCTTCTCCAGCCCACATACGCAAATGGTTCCAAACTTCTCTCAAAATGTTTCCAAAGGTTTCCAAACCACGTATCTTGGTATAGACTCAGTAATGGCCCCACTTCTCTGGCGCCAGTTTTCTGTGTTAGCTTTCTCCTTGCTGGGACCAAATACCGAACACCAGCAACTTAATGGAGGAGAAATTTATTTGTTTATTGTTTCTTAAAATACAGTCCATGATTAGCTGGTTTCAAGGCAGAAATGTCACTACAGAAGGGTGGGGTGGAAAAAAATTACTCAATGTATCACAACCAAGAAGCAGTGCAGGAGCCCAGCGCCACAAAGGTAAGGAGGGAAGGGCCAGACACAGACACCAAGGTTATCTCTCAATGATAACCCAGATAGAGACAGAAATGGGCCTTATCAACACTCCGTTCCACTCCCAAGTCAATTAAATCCACCTAAGCATCACTTCATTTCCTCAGAAATCACAGGTTAAATTAACTGAATTTTCTGTTTCATTTTCCACATATGTACAGTTAGAATGATAAAAATTTTTTTGTATTAAAGCACATCAGTGTAATAAATTAGATCATGCTGAGTGCTTAATGCAATGTCATTTCAAGAGAAGCACTCACTAATGTCAACTACGACTAGAGTCCTACTGTAGGACCTGCATGACTGTTGGAGCTGTCAGTCGGTTCCTACTGATAGCAGTACGAGGTGACTAAATGCTCTAAGGAGGCAATTATCACATAATACTAATGAATAAATACAAAACAAAACAAGATATTCTGTGAGGCTGATGGCCGATGTAGGATGGTGAGACCCAGAGGGACGGTGGGAGAAGAAGAGAGAGTTAAAAGACAAAGACTTATAAGACATAAATATGGTAGACTGTAGACTAATGTACCCATTAGCAGAAGACTCTGAGCAGACAACTTACACTGAGTGTATTACAGGGATGCGTTTATCCAGTAGCTTACCTGGGTTGTATAGTTAAATGTTGCTGACTAGAAACTTAAATGGACATATCTTTACTGTCATTCTTTGAATCCCAGTTTTGCACTCTGCAAAGACTCAGTTCATATAAATTCCCAATTAGGAATTTCATAGATCTGTATAGACTAAGTTTAAAAATATTTAGAACCCTACATATTCAATGCTTGAGCAAGTAGTGTCTTTAGGATTAGTTCTCCTACTGGTTGTCTTTTCACGTATGCTGTTTTAGGACTAAAATCACCTTAGAGTAAATGTGTCGCACACATGTATCCAAAGTTAAAAAATACTGCTTACCCAGTTTTGACCATGAAGTCTCAATCTCTTTTATCTAACTTATCCATTTAAGCACATGAAATCACAAATCTGTTCCAACTGTGTGAATTGCTGTGATTGGAGGGAATATGAGTGATCCCTTATTTGTTATGCAGATAGAGGAGGAAAACCCTACAAATGAGTACGCAAGAAGATAAAAACTATAATCTAAGTGTTCCTAAATCACCATGAACATGTTCAGAATATTTCAGGACATTCTAGTGATCATGAACTTTTTCCTTGTGAGTATTCTGTGGAGATAAATACATACAGTTATGTTTCTAGATACAATAATTTCTGAAAATGTTTAATTTCTGCCTTCTCTTCACATAAGAAGAGTGGCAAATATTGGGCATTAAAAACTTGAACCGTATGAAATGTACTGTCAAGAATATAAGGAGATATGCTACAGACTTGAAGAAAACACTTGTCAATGATGTATCTGATGAATGACAATTATGCAAAGGTTTTAATGAGCTCACAAGACAAAAAAAGAAAAAAACCCAAATATTGTTCAACTAACTAATACCGTAATACCTGGTTCTGATATAATAAAGTATATAACACTCCTCTGAATAGCATAAAAGATACTTGGACCAAGTAGTGTGAGCCATTATTTTCCATTTTATCTCCATGATTACTGCTCTAGAACTCATACTGAATTATCATAATCATTTTTATATCCTTTATTGATATTATTTATTCCTGAGGCTTCCTTCTCTTGGTTTCATTTGGTTATCTTCCCAATATTTCTGTTACTTATTTCAACAGATTTTTGTTATTCATCTTTGAAGTGGCAAAAACTTTCAAACACTAACTAGAAAAAATTTTTTAAAGGAAATTAATGTAAACATACTCCTTGTACATGAATCAGAAATCTTTCAGATAACCACATTTTAATGCCATATGATCCCAATTAAAAGTGAAGGAGACTTTTGTTTGCATAAATAAAGACAACCAGACTATAAGCGTACATGGATTAGGTAAAGCAGTAGAATATACAAGTACTTATTGAAAATTGTTCAACATGAGATCATGGATCCTTTTATGACTTTCTCTAATATTTAATAAAGAAACAGAGGGTGTGAATAGAAGATGCACAAGTTAATGTACCAAATATGACATCAGCAAGCTGGCCCACAGGTACATCATCAGCCATTTCTTGTGGAAGCTGTAAAGATAAAATAATGAAGAATATATATTCTTAATACAAATTTTATTGTGTGGTGATTTTTATTCTATCTGGAAGATACCAAAAAAGGGGATAGCTGGATTGACTGGAACCTCTAATTTCTGTTTTTTGAGGAATCTTCACACTGACTTCCACACTGGTTGCACCAGTCTATCCTATTAACAGTGGAGAAAGGCTTCTTTTCCCCTGCAGTCTTGCCAGCATTTGTTGTTGGTTGATTTATTGATGATAGCCATTCTTTCCAGGGTGAGACAGAATCTCAGTGTTTTAATTTGTATCTCTTGAATGACTAGTGATGTTGAACATTTTTTCCTATGTTTATTTGCCATTAGTACTTTTCATGTGAAAAGTGTCTATTTCACACGGCTATTTTTGAACTGAGTCTTTAAATTTGGAGTTCTGATTTTTTGAGTTCTTTATATATTCTGGATGTTACTCCTTTGTCTGAGGAACAGCTGGCATCACACCACAGTGGTACATGCACACCCGTGTTTATGGCAGCACAATAGTTACAGCTAACTCTTGGCAACAACAGAAATGCCCATCAACTGATGAATGGGTAAAGCAGATGCTTTTTTCCCAATACAGTGGAATAATATTCTCAGCCATAAAGAGGGATGAACTTGAGATATTTCTAGGTCCAACACATTTGTTCCAATATTATATGGTTTCTCTGGTGCGAGAAACAGAAAGTGTAAATAAAGACCAAGATGCCTAACTGATTTTGTGAAATAGGAAGAAAATTTTCAGCGAAGAAGGGGAATTAAGGAGGAGGAGGGGGAAAGGAAGGAAGGAAGGAAAAAAGAGAAAAGAAAACAATGGAAACAAAACGCTTGTAAATAGGGAGAGGAAGGGGTTTTGAAGGGAGAGGAAGGGAATGGAAAAAGGAAGAATCAAGATATGTACAGGTACACATTTTCTATGATGAATGTGATCTAAAATGTACCAACAAAATTAATAAGTAAAAAATACATTTTGCTGTAACAGATGTCTTTTTATATGCAAAAATAAAACTAAATATTAAAATCAAAATTGAGAAATATTTCCCCCATGATCCTTATGCAAATGCTTATAAATCTGTGAGGTTTTATATTTCATATTTATTGATGCTTTCAATTAAACATTTTATTACTACATGTTTGAAGTAGATAATGATTACATCTGTGTGGGGAACTGGTGCCTGGACACAATACACCAACCATTCTTTCACCTTCCTCCCCATCTCCTGTTTTTTCCAGGATCACTTTTGTTTAATATTCTTGTAAGATTAATTATCGCACATACAGATTAACAAACACATTAATAGAACTAAAAATGTATAAAATATATATGACAATTATATTAAATCAAGATACCCTTTTAGATACATTGTCTGTGGTGGATTACGATAACTTTTCTCCTCTCTCTCTTTTTTTTTTCTTTTAACCTATTATTGCTCCTTTACATTGCACCTCATTTAGGTATTGAGTTTCCCATATAAGAGAAACCATGTGATATTTAAGTTTATGTGTTTGATTTTTCTTCACTTAACATTGTGGTCTCAAGGTTGAAACTGTCAAAATAAAAGCTACCAGTTGCATTTCCGAAGTCAGTGGTTAACCTGTGAACATCATTAGCCTGGAAGAATAGTGACAAGATGGAATCAGTGCTTCATGCAAGCATCATGGAATGTGGAGTGGACTCTATTAGTGAAGAAAGAAGACACGAAGGGTAAATATTATACTCCTCTGATCAAATAATATATGGGTGGAAATAGTACACTGATTTCCAAGGACTGGGAGAGTCAGAAGGTGATGACCGTACAGAGGATATAAAAAGGCCAATTTAGCATGAGGGATGTATTTTCTTCATGACTGCTGAAGAAAACATATGCAAGTCAAAGCTCACAAAGTCACACCTCAGAGAGTGAAATTAGTGAATATACTTTAAAAATGACCCACCCAGGAGTCCAGTGGAAACTCGGGGAACAGAGATTGTGACAAAATGATCCAACTGTGTTTCAAATGTATGACCTAACTTCCCTGAAGGGAGAGGGGAAAAAGAACCTGACTGGAAACAGTGTAAAAGTATTTGCTAATTGAAGATGACTGTGAAGCTAAACAATGGAAAGCATACAGACATACTGCACTAGTTGATTATCTTCATTCTTGGGATAATCTCTGTGTTGAAGTCACATCTGTATTGACCTTTATTATCCAGAGGTTCTAGGGAATCAGCATATAGATCTTTAACTGGACCATTGATCCTGTTACAGTAAGCATTGCTCACAAATGTCAAAAAATTTCTTTAAATCTGAAAGCATAAAATTGAAAAATTATGTAAAATAAAGGCTACAAATATTCCTACCAGGAGAAGCCAGGTTATGAGGACAGAAGTCAATGCTGCATTACTCACGACTGCCCTGCAGCACCAGCCTGGAATCTTTCCGTATTGAAGTCACAAAGCACAAACTTGGAGAGGCTGATGTCTCCCTTTGTGTGGACACAGGCACATTCCTGCTGGTAGGTTTTGTATGATATTCAGGTCCTTGCTGATCAAATTTAAAAACATGGACAATGTGCTTCACACAAGAATATTGAACACACTTGATGTTTACTACTGATAAATATTTTACTGTGTAGTTTGCACTTAGACATGTAGGATGACTTTGCTTAACTGTATAATTAGTATTTCTGTAGCAATTTCTCAGCTATAACTAGATATGGATCCATTAATTAATTCATATTGATGTGTCTTTATGAATGAGTGGGCAGTTCTTATTTGGTATTAGCTGCTCTTTGCTGAGACATCATTTCTAAGTAACAGTTATGACAACTGAAAGGACCCATTTGGTGATGGGATTTCCAGGAAACCATTTTGCATGCAAGTGAAAAGTGTGAGTAGTGAGTAAAGACAGAGAAAGAAATGTTTCAGTGAGGCAGATGGGCAGGGATTCTGGAATGAACTGTGTGTTCTTGAAGAATGTTGATGTTTTACATGACTCACAGTCATTGTCTATGGTCCAAAGGTTCCGTGTAATGTGCCAACTGAATGCAAAACTGAACCATGGTAGTTTTCCATTGTATAAGCTTTTACTGAGAGTGTGCTTTGAGCGAGATCATCTGCTTAGGTGGTGGTGAACTGTGCTGTGAACAACATGAAGCCCCCATTCTCGTGCAGTTCCGGTCTAGCTGGGGGAGATAGAGGAGAAAAAAAGGGCGAGGGAAACCTTAGGGAAGTGTGATAAGGGCGACGAGGAAAGCTGCCGGAAGGGGCGGCTGTGCAATGGGTAGAGAGTGACCAGTTCAGACAGGTCGGACTGCAAGGATCCTGACAGAGTAACATTTAAAGAAAGCCATGAATGAGTGAGACTTTCTACATGGTGAACAGCAGGGACCAAGAGCGTGCGGCACGAGCTTGGCTGGAGATGCAGTGACACAGAAGACAGGCAGTGATGAAGGACAGCTTAGCAAGTTGGTGAGCGTCGAGAATGCTGGAACTCAGGTTAAAATTATAGGGCAGCATGAACCACCCAAAACATTTTTAGACAGAAAAACATGCGTATTGGTTTTTTATTAATTTGTAGATAGTGGGAACATTGATAGCAATTAATGCATTGATATTTTGTGTTTTTCTCATGCTCTGGATATTTTATCCTTTTGGAAATTAAATATCTAAAATGGCAAGGTAAAGGATGAATATTTGGGTGTATACAATGACTCAATAATTAGAAATACTAGTTTATATGAGATGCCAGCCTTACACCAAGAAAACACACTTTCATTTTGTAATATAATGTGTTTTTCTTTCCCTGTTAGGACTTTTATCTTGGTAGTCAATGAAGAGATAAGACTATTTAGACAAAATTTACATTTTAATACCCAAACATTACCTTGTGAACATTAGCAGCTGTATCAGACCAGGTTTGCCTGTGACACAAAATGAATAGGGTGACTAGAGACATCCAAGAGGAGATTCAGGATGGATGTAAGCCCTGCAGTTGTGGAAGCTGACAGAAGACCATGCCATGTTCCCTGCAAGTTACAGACCCAGGAAGGCCTATGGTATAGCTCTGTCTGAGTGAAAGGCCTGAAACTGGGGAGAGTGAGAAGTGCTAGTTGTGCCTAGACTGAGGCTTAAGAGGAAGTAGCTCTGAGATGGAAGAGGGAGAGAAGATGGAGTTTCCAGTTAAAGGAGAGAGATACCTACAGTGCAGAGGAAACCCACAGTGGGTTGGAAGATGGCCACTTGTGCTGAGGAGCGCAGAATACTGTGTTCACTCTAGTGATTAACATATTGAAATATTTATAAATACCCTAATAGAAATAGGCATAAATATGCTTAACATCTAGGTGGGTTTGCCCTAATCATAGGCAAGATGTTATATAAAATTAACTGTCACAAATATCCATAGTGTAATTAACTAGGGCAAGTTATTCCCAAACATCTGTATGTGCCCTTAAGAGAGCTTTGAATGCAGTACTTGGGTGTCTCTGTGCCCCTATTTTACAAAGATTTGCACTTATATTTTATATATATATGTCATATGATTTACTACCTCAATTAGATCCCAAGATATCTTACTCATGTATAAATGTTATATTAGCACATATTGTTTTTCTTAAATATTAATGCAGGCTTACAGGTTAATGGTTTCACTCCAAACACTGGACTTCAATGTGGGCCTTAGAATAAAAATCCATTCATGAAGGTTAGAGAAACCTGCAAATAGATATTATTATCTTGCACCAGTAAAATGAACATCCTAGTGATTATTTCATCTTCAAAATAACATTTGTGAATGCACTCCTGACCTCCTTGTTCCTCAGGCTGTAGACGATAGGGTTTAGCATGGGGATGACCATGGTGTAGAACACAGATGAGACTTTGTCAGTGTCCATGGAGTGGCTGGAGCTGGGCTGTAGGTACATGAAGATGACAGTCCCATAGAAGATGGAGATGGCAGTGAAGTGGGAGGCACAGGTGGAAAAAGCTTTCTGATATCTTGCACCTGAGTGCAACTTTAGGATTGTACCAAAAATGAAGATATAGGATATCAAGATAACAAAGAGAGCAAAGAAGATGTTGAAGCCTACAACATAAAGAAGAACCAGCTCACTAACATGCCTATCAGAGCACGAAAGAACCATGACTGCTGGAATATCACAGAAGAAGTGATGGACCACATTGCTGTTACAGAAGGAGAGACTGAATGTGTCCCCGACCTGGATTGAAGCATTCAGGAAGCCACAGATGTAGGAGCCTATGATAAGACAAGAACAGACACTCGTGGTCATGGTGCTGGTGTAATGCAGGGACTGACACACTGCTGCATAGCGGTCATAGGCCATGGAAGACAAGAGGTAACTTTCCACAGTAGCAAAGGCTACAAAAAGGAACATCTGAGCAGCACAAGCATTGTAGGAGATGACCTGGTCTCCTGTCAGCAGCCCAGCCATGACTGTGGGAGTGACAGTGGAAGAGTATGCAAAGTCCACCAGAGACAGGTTCCCGAGGAAGAAGTACATGGGGCTGTGCAGACGAGAGTCCAGGAGGATCAGCAGGATCATCCCCAGGTTCCCAAGCACAGTGATGGTGTAGATGAGGAGGAATGTTATGAGGAGGGGCACCTGCAGGTGTGGGTCCTTGGTCAGTCCCAGCAGGAGGAACGCTGTCACCTCTGTCCTGTTCTCCATCAGTGTCATCTGAAAATCAGTACTGTAGATGCTCTTTACTAATGCCAGAATGGAAAAGCTTCATAAACATACACTCAAGTGTAAGTGGAAAACATTAAGCATGTATTCTGTCCTTATAGCAGCAAACTCTACTACAAGATTCTTCAGAAAAATGCCTGGGGTGGGACACCAAGTGTACCCCTTAAATATACACAGTGCACACAGTGTTGTGTCTGAAGATTCTTAATGGGTCCTCCATCAGATTTTTAAATGTTTGTGTATTTATAAATTGAGTGCTAAATAATTTTAACACTTCATGAAAATTCCTTGTTTCCCTGCATACATATTGTAGTTTACTTCTGAACAAGTAAAAGCTGTGGTTTGCATGTTGTTTTCCCAGAAAACACTCCTGCAGGCATGTTAAAGGTGCATTCATGGTCTTTTGCCCCATTGTTCTGTGTTGGGTTGCTTCTGATATATGGGTTAATTTTTCATCACATGACACTGAGCAATTCCTTCATATTTACGCAACATTACTTGAAAATCTGTACTCTGGGTCCCACCAGAATTTCGCTCATTCCAAGGGTTCCTAAGTATAATGGTGAATTTAAATGAAATTCAATGTAACTCATTTGAGGATCTGTCCTTTTCTGCTGTGGTTCAAACACAGTGTTTCAGATTTCACAGTGAACTTAGAGAGTGACTTGTGTGTTTGCAATGTTTTCACTACATGTTTTCATGTAATCGAAGAGAAAAATAAACAAACATACCTAGGCCAAGAAAGCAAAATGATCCTGCTTGCTCCTTCCTTCCCCCCCGTGGGGGCTGAGCTGCACCTTGGATAGCTCTGGGAAATCTGATGAGCTGCTGCCACCCCCACACATAAGCTTGGGACCAGGCAGAAATCTGGAGAGCTCTATGGGCCTGGGGTCTACTCCCCAACCCTCCCCTCCACCTATCGGGGCTGAGCTGCACCTCAGACAGCTTTGGGAACTCTAATGACTTGCTGCCCCCCC